>JALDQB020000062.1:0-57500 GCA_024416835.2 Perccottus glenii
TTGTCCTCAGTTTAACGGTTTACTCTTGTCCTCAGTTTAACGGTTTTCTTCTGTCCTCAGTTTAACGGTTTTCTCTCGTCCCTTAGTTTAACGGTTTTCTCTCGTCCCTCAGTTTAACGGTTTTCTTCTGTCCCTCAGTTTAACGGTTTTCTCTCGTCCCTCAGTTTAACGGTTTTCTCTCGTCCCTCAGTTTAACGGTTTATTACCGTCCCTCAGTTTAACGGTTTATTACCGTCCCTCAGTTTAACGGTTTACTCTTGTCCCTCAGTTTAACGGTTTACTCTTGTCCCTCAGTTTAACGGTTTACTCTCGTCCCTCAGTTTAACGGTTTTCTTCTGTCCCTCAGTTTACCGGTTTACTCTTGTCCCTCAGTTTAACGGTTTACTCTTGTCCCTCAGTTTAACGGTTTACTCTCGTCCCTCAGTTTAACGGTTTTCTTCTGTCCCTCAGTTTAACGGTTTTCTTCTGTCCCTCAGTTTAACGGTTTACTCTTGTCCCTCAGTTTAACGGTTTTCTTCTGTCCCTCAGTTTAACGGTTTTCTCCTGTCCCTCAGTTTAACAGTTTACTCTTGTCCCTCAGTTTAACGGTTTACTCTTGTCCCTCAGTTTAACGGTTTACTCCTGTCCCTCAGTTTAACGGTTTACTCTTGTCCCTCAGTTTAACGGGTTACTCTTGTCCCTCAGTTTAACGGTTTACTCTTGTCCCTCAGTTTAACGGTTTTCTTCTGTCCCTCAGTTTAACGGTTTTCTCTCGTCCCTTAGTTTAACGGTTTTCTCTCGTCCCTCAGTTTAACGGTTTTCTTCTGTCCCTCAGTTTAACGGTTTTCTCTCGTCCCTCAGTTTAACGGTTTTCTCTCGTCCCTCAGTTTAACGGTTTATTACCGTCCCTCAGTTTAACGGTTTATTACCGTCCCTCAGTTTAACGGTTTACTCTTGTCCCTCAGTTTAACGGTTTTCTCCTGTCCCTCAGTTTAACGGTTTATTACCGTCCCTCAGTTTAACGGTTTATTACCGTCCCTCAGTTTAACGGTTTTCTCCTGTCCCTCAGTTTAACGGTTTATTACCGTCCCTCAGTTTAACGGTTTACCTTGTCCTCAGTTTAACGGTTTATTACCGTCCCTCAGTTTAACGGTTTACTCCTGTCCCTCAGTTTAACGGTTTATTACCGTCCCTCAGTTTAACGGTTTATTACCGTCCCTCAGTTTAACGGTTTACTCCTGTCCCTCAGTTTAACGGTTTATTACCGTCCCTCAGTTTAACGGTTTACTCTTGTCTCTCAGTTTAACGGTTTATTACCGTCCCTCAGTTTAACGGTTTTCTCCTGTCCCTCAGTTTAACGGTTTATTACCGTCCCTTAGTTTAACGGTTTACTCCTGTCCCTAGGTTTAACAGTTTACTCTCGTTCCTCAGGCTGACTGGAGCGGCGGAGAACAAGCGCTGGTACCTGGCGGTCTCGTGTGCGACGCTCTTCTTCTACTGCGTGGCCTCAATGGCCTTTGTCTTCCTGCTGAGATACTACACTCACCCCATTTTCTGCAAGTCCAACAGAGTCCTGCTCTGGACCAACCTGGTCCTGTGTGGCCTCATGAGTCTGACTGCCATCACACCCTGCGTCAAGAACAGTGGGTTTACACACAAAAACTGAGTAGAACCAGGACAAGACCAGATCAGAATAAATCCAACTAAAACCTTTCAAATATCTATCAAATCTTTTCAAATGGATTTTAATAAATACAAATTTAAACCAGTTGAAATGGCTTAAGTTAAACTAATCCCACTTGAAATCTGTTTAAAACCAGTTTAAATCCCTGTTTCCCTCCTTTTCCTTGTCTCGGAGCATGTTTCTCCAGAGTTTAGGAAAATTCCTGCCTGTCAGTGAGCGTTGTGTTGGAAAAACACTTTGAGACCACACAGAGCTGAAGACGATAATAATTAAAACCTGTTGGAACCTGCCCTGCTTTAAAAACAGACGAGTTAGCACTGAAGCTAACGCTCACAGAACTGGATTTAACAGATCTAGACCTGGACTATGTTTTTTTAAAGACTTGTTGAAATAGAGCTGAGGCCTAGTGGACGCCTGTGGAACTGCAGTTTCCTCAGAAACAATGGAACAGAACAAAACAAGTTATTTTATAATAAAAAATATGGATATTTGTAGAGATGGAGATGTGGTTATTTTCCTAATGCACAGTTTTATATTTTCTTTGTGTCTAACCTCTTCAGGTCCAACTAAAACATTTTCGAGTCCAGTTAAAATCTGTTCAAATTTTATTTTCTCAAATCTGTCGTCAGATTTGATCCGTTCACGTTTCACCTCAAACTGATGGGAATTATTATTATTATTACATTATTATTTAAAATGTCAATTTTTTTAATGTCCTTTGAAATATTTCTGCTTTTATCAGTATTTATGGTCCTGGTCTGTCCCTGGTTATGGTTCTTGTCTCCTCAGAACAGCCACGGTCCGGTTTACTGCAGGCTTCCATCATCAGCTGCTACGTCATGTACTTGACCTTCTCCACCCTGTCCTCCAGACCTCCAGAGAGAGGTAACACTGACCAGAGTCAATCTAGCACTGACCTCCAGAGAGAGGTAACACTGACAAGAGTCAATCTAGCACTGACCTCCAGAGAGAGGTAACACTGACCAGAGTCAATCTAGCACTGACCTCCAGAGAGGTAACACTGACAAGAGTCAATCTAGCACTGACCTCCAGAGAGAGGTAACACTGACCAGAGTCAATCTAGCACTGACCTCCAGAGAGAGGTAACACTGACCAGAGTCAATCTAGCACTGACATCCAGAGAGAGGTAACACTGACCAGAGTCAATCTAGCACTGACCTCCAGAGAGAGGTACCACTGACCAGAGTCAATCTAGCACTGACCTCCAGAGAGAGGTAACACTGACCAGAGTCAATCTAGCACTGACCTCCAGAGAGAGTTTACACTGACCAGAGTCAATCTAGCACTGACCTCCAGAGAGAGGTAACACTGACCAGAGTCAATCTAGCACTGACCTCCAGAGAGAGGTAACACTGACAAGAGTCAATCTAGCACTGACCTCCAGAGAGAGGTAACACTGACCAGAGTCAATCTAGCACTGACCTCCAGAGAGAGGTAACACTGACCAGAGTCAATCTAGCACTGACATCCAGAGAGAGGTAACACTGACCAGAGTCAATCTAGCACTGACCTCCAGAGAGAGGTACCACTGACCAGAGTCAATCTAGCACTGACCTCCAGAGAGAGGTAACACTGACCAGAGTCAATCTAGCACTGACCTCCAGAGAGAGGTAACACTGACCAGAGTCAATCTAGCACTGACCTCCAGAGAGAGGTAACATTGACAAGAGTAAATCTAGCACTGACATCCAGAGAGAGGTAATACTGACCTTAGTCAATCTAGCACTGACCTCCAGAGAGAGGTAACACTGACCAGAGTAAATCTAGCACTGACATCCAGAGACAGGTAACACTGACCTTAGTCAATCTAGCACTGACCTCCAGAGAGAGGTACCACTGACCAGAGTCAATCTAGCACTGACCTCCAGAGAGAGGTAACACTGACCAGAGTAAATCTAGCACTGACATCCAGAGAGAGGTTACACTGACCAGAGTCAATCTAGCACTGACCTCCAGAGAGAGGTACCACTGACCAGAGTCAATCTAGCACTGACCTCCAGAGAGAGGTAACACTGACCAGAGTAAATCTAGCACTGACATCCAGAGAGAGGTACCACTGACCAGAGTCAATCTAGCACTGACCTCCAGAGAGAGGTAACACTGACCAGAGTCAATCTAGCACTGACCTCCAGAGATAGGTAACACTGACCTTGGTCAATCTAGCACTGACCTCCATAGAGAGGTAACACTGACCAGAGTCAATCTAGCACTGACCTCCAGAGAGAGGTAACACTGTCCAGAGTCATTCTAGCACTGACCTCCAGAGAGCGATACCACTGACCAGAGTCAATCTAGCACTGACCTCCAGAGAGAGGTAACACTGACCAGAGTCAATCTAGCACTGACCTCCAGAGAGAGGTACCACTGACCAGAGTCAATCTAGCACTGACCTCCAGAGAGAGGTAACACTGACCAGAGTCAATCTAGCACTGACCTCCAGAGAGAGGTAACACTGACCAGAGTAAATCTAGCACTGACCTCCAGAGAGGTACCACTGACCAGAGTCAATCTAGCACTGACATCCAGAGAGAGGTAACACTGACCAGAGTCAATCTAGCACTGACCAGAGTTAATCTAGCACTGACCTTGACATTCTTATGGTTGAAGACTTTTCTTTCAGGTCAGGATCCTCTGCAGTGAAAGAAAAGATCAGGGAAACCAGACTACATACATATTATCTGTTCTGTATTTCCTTCTAATTCCATCTTAAAGCCAGTTCTTAGTCTTATCTTTCCATCTGTGGACATTGTGTCCTGTTAAGGCTCCACTGGAGTCAGCTCTGATACCAAACAAAAACAAAATTCCATCACATGAGGATCTGAGGCTGGGACTAAAGAGGACTGTATCTGGACTCAGGAGGAGAGGACTATAACAGGACTCTGGAGGACTATAACTGGACTCTGGACTAAGGAGGACTCTGAAGGACTCTGGAGGACTCAGGTGTCTAGAGGACTTAGGTGGACTCAGGAGGACTCTGGAGGAGTCATGTGGACTCTGGAGGACTCTAGGACTCTAGAGGACTCATGTGGACTATAGAGGACTTAGGTGGACTCAGGAGGACTCTAAAGGACTCTGGAGGACTCATGTGGACTCTGGAGGACTCAGGTGGACTCTAGAGGACTCATGTGGACTCTGGAGGACTCAGGACTCAGGTGGACTCTAGAGGACTCTGAAGGACTCTAGAGGACTCTGGAGGACAGGAGGACTCTGAAGGACTCTAGAGGACTCTGGATGACTCTAGAGGACTATGGAGGACTCAGGTGGACTCTAGAGGACTCTGAAGGACTCTAGAGGACTCTAGAGGACTCAAGTGGACTCAGGAGGACTCTAAAGGACTCTGGAGGACTCTGACCAGGACTCTAGCACTGACTCCAGGAGGACTCAGGTGGACTCTAGAGAGACTCAGGTGGACTCAGGAGGACTCTAAAGGACTCTGAAGGACTCTGAAGGACTATGGAGGACTCCAGAGAGGAACACTGACCAGAGTGGACTCTAGAGGACTCAGGTGGACTAAGGAGGACTCTGAAGGACTCTGAAGGACTATGGAGGACTCAGGAGGACTCAGGTGGACTCTAGAGGACTCAGGTGGACTAAGGAGGACTCTGAAGGACTCTGGAGGACTCAGGTGGACTGACCTCTAGAGGACTTAGGTGGACTCCAGGAGGAATCTGGAGGACTCTGGAGGATTCATGTGGACTCTGGAGGACTCTAGAAGACTCAGGAGGACTCCAGGTGGACTTAGGTGGACTCCAGAGAGGACTCTGACCAGGACTCTAGCACTGACTCCAGGAGGACTCAGGTGGACTCTAGAGGACTCATGTGGACTCTGGAGGACTCTAGAACACTCAGGAGGACTCAGGTGGACTCTAGAGGACTCTGAAGGACTCTAGAGGACTCTGGAGGACTCTAGAGGACTCTGGAGGACTCTGGAGGACAGGAGGACTCTGAAGGACTCTAGAGGACTCTGGAGGACTCTGGAGGACTCAGGTGGACTCTAGAGGACTCTGAAGGACTCTAGAGGACTCTGGAGGACTCTGGAGGACAGGAGAACTCTGAAGGACTCTGGAGGACTCAGGTGGACTCTAGAGGACTCTGAAGGACTCTGGAGGACTCTAGAGGACTCAAGTGGACTCAGGTGGACTCTAGAGGACTCTGTAGGACTCAGGTGGACTCTAGAGGACTCAGGTGGACTCAGGTGGATTCTAGAGGACTCAGGTGGACTCAGGTGGATTCTAGACGACTCAGGAGGACTCTAGAGGACTCTGAAGGACTCACGAGGACTCAGGTGGACTCTAGAGGACTCAGGTGGACTCAGGTGGATTCTAGACGACTCAGGAGGACTCTAGAGGACTCTGAAGGACTTTGGAGGACTCTAGAGGACTCTGGTGGACTCTGGAGGACTCTAGAGGACTCTGGTGGATTCCAGAGGACAGGAGGACTCTAGAGGACTCTGGTGGACTCTGAAGGACTAAGGAGGACTCTGAAGGATTCTGGAGGACTCAGGAGGACTCAGGTGGACTCTAGAGGACTCAGGTGGACTCTAGAGGACTCAAGAGGACTCTGAAGGACTCTGGAGGACTCTGTAGGACTCAGGTGGACTAAGGAGGACTCTGAAGGACTCTGGAGGACTCAGGTGGACTCTAGAGGACTTAGGTGGACTCAGGAGGACTCTGGAGGACTCATGTGGACTCTGGAGGACTCTAGAAGACTCAGGAGGACTCATGTGGACTCTAGAGGACTCAGGTGGACTCAGGAGGACTCTGAAGGACTCTGGAGGACTCAGGAGGACTCTGGTGGACTCAGGAGGACTAAGATGGACTCCGGAGGACTCTGAAGGACTCTGGATGACTCTGGAGGACTCTGGTGGACTCAGGTGGACTCTAGAGGACTCAGGTGGACTCTGAAGGACTCAGGAGCACTCTGAAGGACTCTGGAGGACTCTGTAGGACTCAGGTGGACTAAGGAGGACTCTGATGGACTCTGGAGGACTCAGGAGGACTCAGGTGGACTCTAGAGGACTCAGGAGGACTCTGAAGGACTCTGGAGGACTCTGTAGGACTCAGGTGGACTAAGGAGGACTCTGAAGGACTCAGGTGGACTCTGAAGGACTCAGGAGGACTCAGGGGGACTCTGGAGGACTATAACAGGACTCTGGAGGACTATAACTGGACTCTGGAGCACTATAACTGGACTCAGGAGGACCCAGGAGGACTCAGGGGGACTCAGGTGGACTCTAGAGGACTCAGGTGGACTCAGAAGGACTCTGGAGGACTCTGTAAGACTCAGGTGGACTAAGGAGGACTCTGAAGGACTCTGGAGGACTCAGGTGGACTCTAGAGGACTTAGGTGGACTCAGGAGGACTCTGGAGGAGTCATGTGGACTCTGGAGGACTCTAGAAGACTCAGGAGGACTCAGGTGGACTCTAGAGGACTCATGTGGACTATAGAGGACTTAGGTGGACTCAGGAGGACTCTAAAGGACTCTGGAGGACTCATGTGGACTCTGGAGGACTCAGGTAGACTCTAGAGGACTCATGTGGACTCTGGAGGACTCTAGAACACTCAGGAGGACTCAGGTGGACAGGAGGACTCTGAAGGACTCTAGAGGACTCTGGATGACTCTAGAGGACTCTGGAGGACTCAGGTGGACTCTAGAGGACTCTAAAGGACTCTAGAGGACTCTAGAGGACTCAAGTGGACTCAGGAGGACTCTAAAGGACTCTGGAGGACTCTGAAGGACTCTAGAGGACTCAGGAGGACTCAGGAGGACTCAGGTGGACTCTAGAGGACTCAGGTGGACTCAGGAGGACTCTAAAGGACTCTGAAGGACTCTGAAGGACTATGGAGGACTCAGGAGGACTCAGGTGGACTCTAGAGGACTCAGGTGGACTAAGGAGGACTCTGAAGGACTCTGAAGGACTATGGAGGACTCAGGAGGACTCAGGTGGACTCTAGAGGACTCAGGTGGACTAAGGAGGACTCTGAAGGACTCTAGAGGACTCATGTGGACTATAGAGGACTTAGGTGGACTCAGGAGGACTCTAAAGGACTCTGGAGGACTCATGTGGACTCTGGAGGACTCAGGTGGACTCTAGAGGACTCATGTGGACTCTGGAGGACTCTAGAACACTCAGGAGGACTCAGGTGGACTCTAGAGGACTCTGAAGGACTCTAGAGGACTCTGGAGGACTCTGGAGGACAGGAGGACTCTGAAGGACTCTAGAGGACTCTGGATGACTCTAGAGGACTCTGGAGGACTCAGGTGGACTCTAGAGGACTCTGAAGGACTCTAGAGGACTCTAGAGGACTCAAGTGGACTCAGGAGGACTCTAAAGGACTCTGGAGGACTCTGAAGGACTCTAGAGGACTCAGGAGGACTCAGGTGGACTCTAGAGGACTCAGGTGGACTCAGGAGGACTCTAAAGGACTCTGAAGGACTCTGAAGGACTATGGAGGACTCAGGAGGACTCAGGTGGACTCTAGAGGACTCAGGTGGACTAAGGAGGACTCTGAAGGACTCTGAAGGACTATGGAGGACTCAGGAGGACTCAGGTGGACTCTAGAGGACTCAGGTGGACTAAGGAGGACTCTGAAGGACTCTGGAGGACTCAGGTGGACTCTAGAGGACTTAGGTGGACTCAGGAGGAATCTGGAGGACTCTGGAGGATTCATGTGGACTCTGGAGGACTCTAGAAGACTCAGGAGGACTCAGGTGGACTTAGGAAGACTCAGGAGGACTCTGAAGGACTCTAGAAGACTCAGGAGGACTCAGGTGGACTCTAGAGGACTCATGTGGACTCTGGAGGACTCTAGAACACTCAGGAGGACTCAGGTGGACTCTAGAGGACTCTGAAGGACTCTAGAGGACTCTGGAGGACTCTAGAGGACTCTGGAGGACTCTGGAGGACAGGAGGACTCTGAAGGACTCTAGAGGACTCTGGAGGACTCTGGAGGACTCAGGTGTACTCTAGAGGACTCTGAAGGACTCTAGAGGACTCTGGAGGACTCTGGAGGACAGGAGAACTCTGAAGGACTCTGGAGGACTCAGGTGGACTCTAGAGGACTCTGAAGGACTCTGGAGGACTCTAGAGGACTCAAGTGGACTCAGGTGGACTCTAGAGGACTCTGAAGGACTCTAGAAGACTCAGGAGGACTCAGGTGGACTCTAGAGGACTCATGTGGACTCTGGAGGACTCTAGAACACTCAGGAGGACTCAGGTGGACTCTAGAGGACTCTGAAGGACTCTAGAGGACTCTGGAGGACTCTAGAGGACTCTGGAGGACTCTGGAGGACAGGAGAACTCTGAAGGACTCTGAGGTGGACTCTAGAGGACTCTGAAGGACTCTGGAGGACTCTAGAGGACTCAAGTGGACTCAGGTGGACTCTAGAGGACTCTGTAGGACTCAGGTGGACTCTAGAGGACTCAGGTGGACTCAGGTGGATTCTAGAGGACTCAGGTGGACTCAGGTGGATTTTAGACGACTCAGCAGGACTCTAGAGGACTCTGAAGGACTCACGAGGACTCAGGTGGACTCTAGAGGACTCAGGTGGACTCAGGTGGATTCTAGACGACTCAGGAGGACTCTAGAGGACTCTGAAGGACTTTGGAGGACTCTAGAGGACTCTGGTGGACTCTGGAGGACTCTAGAGGACTCTGGTGGATTCCAGAGGACAGGAGGACTCTAGAGGACTCTGGTGGACTCTGAAGGACTAAGGAGGACTCTGAAGGACTTCTGGAGGACTCAGGAGGACTCAGGTGGACTCTAGAGGACTCAGGTGGACTCTAGAGGACTCAAGAGGACTCTGAAGGACTCTGGAGGACTCTGTAGGACTCAGGTGGACTAAGGAGGACTCTGAAGGACTCTGGAGGACTCAGGTGGACTCTAGAGGACTTAGGTGGACTCAGGAGGACTCTGGAGGACTCATGTGGACTCTGGAGGACTCTAGAAGACTCAGGAGGACTCATGTGGACTCTAGAGGACTTAGGTGGACTCAGGAGGACTCTGGAGGACTCATAGGGACTCTGGAGGACTCTAGAAGACTCAGGAGGACTCAGGTGGACTCTAGAGGACTCAGGTGGACTCAGGAGGACTCTAGAACACTCAGGAGGACTCAGGTGGTCTCTAGAGGACTCAGGTGGACTCAGGAGGACTCTGAAGGACTCTGGAGGACTCAGGAGGACTCAGGTGGACTCTGGTGGACTCAGGAGGACTCTAGAGGACTCTGGATGACTCTGGTGGACTTTGGAGGACTCTGAAGGACTCTAGAGGACTCTGGAGGACTCTAATACGGACTCTCCGACCATCACCTTCAACATTCTTACACATTCATACGAGGCAAGGTGGGTTAAGTGTCTTGCCCAAGGACACAACGACAGTATGAACTGTGGGGAGAGCGGGAATCGATCCTACTACCTTCCAGGTTGAAGGACGGCCGAGGACTCTACCACTGAGACTCTGCCGAGGAGGACTCTAGAGGACTCTGGTGGACTCTGGTGGACTCTGGAGGACAGGAGGACTCTGAAGGACTCTGGAGGACTCAAGTGGACTCTGGAGGACTCAGGTGGACTCTGGAGGACTCTGAAGGACTCTGGAGGACTCTGGTGGACTCTGGAGGACTCTGAAGGACTCTAGAGGACTCTGGAGGACTCTGGAGGACAGGAGGACTCTGAAGGACTCTAGAGGACTCTGGTGGACTCAGGTGGATTCTAGACGACTCAGGAGGACTCTAGAGGACTCTGAAGGACTCTGGAGGACTCTAGAGGACTCTGGTGGATTCCAGAGGACAGGAGGACTCTAGAGGACTCTGGTGGACTCTAGAGGACTCAGGTGGACTCTAGAGGACTCTGAAGGACTCTAGAGGACTCTGAAGGACTCTAGAGGACTCTGGAGGACTCTAGAGGACTCAGGTGGACTCTAGAGGACTCTGAACGACTCTAGAGGACTTTGGTGGACTCAGGAGGACTCTGAAGGACTCTGGAGGTTTCAGGTGGACTCTGGAGTACTCAGATAGACTTTGGAGGACTTAGGTGGACTCTGGAGGACTCAGGTGGATTCTAGAGGACTCAGGAGGACTCTGAAGGACTCTGGAGGACTCTAGAGGACTCAGGTGGACTCTAGAGGACTCTGAAGGACTCTGGAGGACTCTAGAGGACTCTGGTGGACTCTGGAGGACAGGAGGACTCTGAAGGACTCTAGAGGACTCTGGAGGACTCTGGAGAACTCTAGAGGACTCTGGAGGACAGGAGGACTGTGAAGGACTCTAGAGGACTCTGGAGGACTCAGGAGGACTCAGGAGGACTCTGAAGGACTCTGGAGGACTCTAGAGGACTCAGGTGGACTCTAGAGGACTCTGAAGGACTCTGGAGGACTCTAGAGGACTCTGGTGGACTCTGGAGGACTCTGAAGGACTCTAGAGGACTCTGGAGGACTCTGGAGGACTCTGGAGGACTCTAGAGGACTCTGGAGGACTCTGAAGGACTCTAGAGGACTCTGGAGGACTCTGGAGGACTCTAGAGGACTCTGGAGGACAGGAGGACTCTGAAGGACTCTGGAGGACTCTAGAGGACTCTGGAGGACTCTGGAGGACTCTAGAGGACTCTGGAGGACTCTGAAGGACTCTAGAGGACTCTGGAGGACTCTAGAGGACTCTGCAGTGGCTCAGAGCTCAGAGCTCCTCTCGATAAGGGCACATATTTGCAGGGATTAGAGCAGGTCTGAACAGGTCTCTGTCAGATTTACTGTTCTCTGTGTTTGTGTCTGACTCTGAGGCTCCCATGTAACTGTTTAGAGACAATGCACTAAAGTCTAATGAGTTTCTCACTGAACACATCTTAAGAATTGAATTGAATTTGTTTTTACATTAGATAATTTTATAGATTTACTTTCTCCAGTGTCACAAGCGGGCTTATCTTCCTTCTCTCTTAGTGCAGTACCAGGGGGTGAACATGACAGTGTGTTACCCGAGTCTGGGGCAGGATGGGATCAAAAACGAGGGCAACGCTGTGGCCATCATCGGAGCTGCCATCATGTACTGCTGTGTGCTGTTCGCCTGGTAATGCTAACCCTGCAAATATTTGGTTCTGTCATTATGAGAAGGGGGGTATGTAAAGTAAGGGGGGGAACCTGTTTCCGTGGTAACCACTGATGTACTCACCTGGCTTTCTGTAGTAATGAGGCGTCGTACCTGGCCGAGATGTTCGGGCCGTTCTGGATGATCAAAGTTTATCGTTACGAGTTTGAGAAGGCCTCCTGCTGCTTCTGCTGCCCCCAACAGGACGAAGGTAGTACTTTGATTTTAACGACTCTAACGTGTCTCTCTAACAGGATGAATAATAGATAGATTAGTTTACGTTTGTTCAGTTCATTCACAAGAGTAAAAGGTTTCTATCGCCTCCCTTCAGTATTTGTCAGATTTATTGCAGTGTATAATATCGGCCCAAAACACCAACAACACAAAAACGTGTATCAGAGTCCTAAGAGTAGTATAAGACTACACAGGCATAAAGTACAGAATCTGTAAGTGGCCTTAGATCAATCACTTTTTTTCTCCCCCATTTACTTGTTATGACAAGTTCATTCAGTGGTTTTTACCGAGGCAACGGGAAAACGACATTATTAACTCGATATAACAAGGCTCTTGTACTAAAGACAGTCATTTATATACATTTTTTAGACAGTTAGGTTTTCATAACTCCATTTCAAATAATGTTACTCTCGTCTCAATGAAAACGGTCAATGCCTCACATAACCCGATTAATCCAGAGAGTCATTGCCGTACAGTTCAGGTCTAGACCAGGTCTTATTGGACATTATTTTAACAGTAATTCCCGTTTTTCCAGCAGAGGAGGTGATTATCGAGGAGGAGAGCAGAGGAGTCCAGAGAGTGCTGCAGAACGAGACTCACAAAGTGGCCTACAACTACTCCTTCTTCCACTTTGTGTTTTTCTTAGCGTCGCTTTACGTTATGATGACGCTCACCAACTGGTTCAGGTAAAAACAGGATCTAACCAGGTTTCAGGTGTCATAGATGGATATGGACACATTTTAAATGTTTTAAATGTATGAAACCAAGTTTTATTTCAAACAGGTTTTAAATCATTTTAAATAAATAAACAGGTTATAGTTGCACCAAGACCCTGTCCCGACCAGGGACCTGGGTCCTGACCTGGTTCTCTCTGTTCTCACCCCAGTTATGAGTCTGCAGTGCTGGAGACCACCTTCACTCACGGGAACTGGTCCACGTTTTGGGTGAAGCTGGTTTCCTGTTGGGCTTGTGTGGCGCTGTATCTCTGGCTCCTACTGGCTCCTCTCTGCAGCTGTGAGACTCAGCCCCGCCCCCGAAGAGCACGAATCAAACGCCGAAGTCATCGCCATGTGACCGTCAGCGTCTGAACCCTGATTTACAGAAGAACTCAAACTAAAGATTGTAATTTAAAGAAGCGTGAACTACAATCACAGTTCATTTTAATGGAAGCTAACTCTTTCTGTTGCTGGGAAGGCTACAGCTTTTCTACGTTCTCAGAAACTGGACAAAAATATGTACAATTTTTAAGCAATATTTAGAAACACATAAAGAACAACAAAGCTACAGCAATTTAAAGATATAATTCTTATAATAATTTTAAATGGAGGTTGCTGTTGCCAGGCAGATTGTTTAAAATGGTAAATGACTTGGACTTTAAACAGAGCTTTCTACTAAGCACTCAAAGCTCATTCAGCCACACCAGTGTCACAGCACCACAGGGAAGCTGGATTAAGCATCTTGCCCAAGGACACAACGACAATATGAACTGGGAAGAGTGATAATTGAACCGCCAACCTTTCAGTTATGAGGCGACTGCTCTACCACTGAGGCCCAGTGGCACACCTAGAAATTACAAATGGAATGGAAATAGTGTCTTTAAATCTTTAAATGAACTCAAACAGAACTTTGGACTCTCCTCATTCAAGGACAGAAGATGGGACCTGGCTCTAGATCTGGTTTTGGTCCAGAACTAGACCTAGTTTATTTAAGAACAAGTTATAAAAGATTCTCAGTTACTTTTGATGGAGTCTGGACTGTTTTTGCATTATCCAAACAATTATATTTAGTCAATTATTCAATACCTACATATAAACACCATATATAATACTTTCACAAAGCAAAACTGTTTATAAAAATAGGCCTTAAAAAGAAGCCCTTTAAAAATATATTAAAACCCTCATCTTCACAAATGTAAAATGTCCAGAGAAAGTAAAATTTATTCATATTTTTAAATATCACATTAGATTTTTTTATGAAAAGCCAACAACTTTTTTTTTTTTTGCTGGATGTTTTGATCTTGTTAGTTCAAGTAAAGCTCATGCCACAAAAACTTTAAATCAATATCTTGGAAACCACCGATAAAGGGGTTTCAATGTTTAATTAAAAAGAATGACAAAAGTACAGCCTTTTTAAGTTACTGAGTTTGTCCTGTTGCCGGGCAGATTACAGGTTCTTCTAAATGCAATAACTCTTAAACAGCTCAATGTCAAGTCTGGCTGCAAAATGTACCTGGATTCAGAAATAAAGTGGTTTAAATTGAGTAAAAAGACAATGAACAAAAACTCAGACATTTAAAGTTTTAGTTGCTTTTTATTATTTTGAATTGCGTTTGTCTTGTTGCTGGCTTAGATTTCAGCTTCTTCTAAACTTAATAACTCTGAAACAATTGAGAAATGATCTCTTAAATCTGGCTTTAATAAACAGTTGCACTCTGGTTCAAATTTAATTTAAAAAGGTTTTAGTCATTATTCTGAATGGTGTTTACCTGGTTTTGATTTGGTGAATAATGGTGGAAGACAGCACTAGAAACATTAGAATCATTTACTGTTTTTATCATTATTTTGAACAGTTCTACCTCAGTTTTGTCTTGTTGCCAGGCAGATTCAAACTTTTTCCTCAACTTGATATCTCAGTGAAGTGTAAAGGTAACAGAGACATACACTAGTTTCATTTCTACAGACATTTTTAGTGGAACCATTTTAACAGCGCCCCCTAGAGCTCAGTACTGTTCTGTTCTATCAGTAGTTTAAAGGAAATGTCACTCAGAAGAAAAAAACATCACTAATGGGTCTGAACTAGTCTGAACTGGTCTGGACTTGTTTGGACTGGTCAGGTTCTGTTTACACTTATGTTGTGTCTGAAAATAGTTAGTTCGATCTTAAAGATGTGATGCCTTCAATGAACTGAAAGCTGGGATTTTAAACGCTCTTGTGTTTTAGATCAAACAGAAAACGCACATTTAACAGTGTTAAACAAGCTTTTGAAAATCTATTTCTATAAAACACAATTTAGGTAAAAACAACACTTCCTTTTGCAGCTTTAAAAAAGTAAAGTTTTTTTTTTTACAGAATTATGGTGATTTAATGATTTACAGTTAAAATGACATCTCAGATTGTAGTTAAATGTTTTTCCTTATTTCTCTGATGAACTCCTGATGGAATGAACAGAGGTTTATTTTGAAAGGCATTGTTTTTTTGTTATAAATAAATGGGTTTCTACAGAATCTGTTAGTGTCTGTTTTCATTGACCACAAAATAAGTTTGGACACACACAAATTTGTGATTTTATTTTCAGAGAATATGAATAATAACACAAAAACACAAAAACTTTTCTTTCACTCATAGATAGTGTTTGGATGAAGCCATTTATTATAAAACAACTGTGTTTACTTTTTTAAAATCATAAAGACAACATAAACTACCCAAATGACCCTGATGGTGATATTGTCCTGAGAACATGAACACAAGTGACACAAACAGGTTTGAATGGCTCCTAAAGGTAACCCTCCTCACCTGTGACCTCTGTGTGTTAAAGGTCAGTGAGTTTCTGGGCTCCTCACAGACCCTTGTATCTTTCATCCAGAGCTGCACTGACGTTTCTGAGTCGTGGGAAAAGCAAAGAATTGTCAAAGGATCTCCAGAACTGTATAAAACTGGAAAGGAATATAAAAATATATCCCAGGAATTGAGAATCAGCAGTGTCTGTTAAAACCAAACCAAGGCCAGATGGACCAAGGACCCCGACCGACCGCCACCGCTGCTCACAGAGAGGGAACGTATGGACCTCAAAACGATTAAGACCGACATCTTTATCTCTCTGAGAAGAGACATCTCCACAATAATAAAAGAAGAAGAATCGCTAGATAGGGACATTAAAGAAGTAAAAACTGAAATTGGCAAGAACACAAGCGCTATCTGTGTGGAAATAGAGCAGGTCAAAGCTCAAAGAGTGGATGAGGAGGGTATGTCAGCCTGGTCAAGACGAGGTGGTGACCGTACAAGCTACAGTGGCAAGTCAAAGGGGTTGAGGAGGGTAATGTAAGGATTCTTGGTATGGCTGAACTCTGGGATCCAGCGCTCTGGAGGTCGTATTTAAAATCCTGACTCAGAGAAGACATTATAGCAAAACTACACAACAAATTAGACATCATGGACAAAACAGCAGAGGTAAACTTTATTACAAAGGTGAAAAAAAAAAAACACTTGTTTTTACACGTTGTAGTGTAGGCGGAGCTAAAGAGGAAGGTTTTTAACCCCCCCTTGAACATTGTTAAAGTTGAGGCTGTTCCAGGTTTTTGCTGCATGAAACACTGCTTCACCCTGTTTAGTTCTAACTCTGGGCACGAGCAGAAGGCCTGTCCCAGATGTTCTCAGAGTCCGAGGAGGTTCATAAGTAACTAGCATGTCAGAGATATATTCTGGTGCTAAACCATTTAGAGACTTGTAAACCAGCAGTGCTGTTTTAAAGTCTATTCTCTGAGCAACAGGAAGCCAGTGCAGAGATTTTAAAACTGGCGTGATGTGGTTGTACTTCCTGGTTTTGGTGAGAACCCGAGCAGCTGCGTTCTGAATAAGCTGCAGCTGTCTTAACCCTCGTTTTGAGAGACCAGTGAGCAGGCCGTTACAGTAATACAGACCTACGTTCCTACCAGATCCCTGCGCTCTGCAAATGAACAACGTCTGGTGGTACCGTCCCAAAAAAGTGAAAAATCACTCCCACGTACCTTCTCTGGATCTGTTCCACTTTGGTGGAATGATCTACTGCTGCTACAAGATTACATTTACATTTAGTCATTTAGCTGACGCTTTTATCCAAAGTGGTGTTCCAGTGTTACAGCTGTGTTACAACAAAAACCTTAACACATAGTGTTTGGGTGAAGCCATTTATTGTGAAACAGCTGTGTTTACTCTTTTTAAATCATAATAACAACAGAAACTACCCAAATGACCCTGATCAAAAGTTCTTAATACTGTGTATTGCACCTTTAACATTTACATTTACATTTATTCATTTAGCAGACGCTTTTATACAAAGCGACTTACATTGTTCTAATGTAATTACCAGTGTTACAGACACTGGAGGCAAGGTGGGTTAAGTGTCTTGCCCAAGGACACAACGACAGTATGAACAGGGCAGAGCGGGAATCGAACCGCCAACCTTCCGGTTATAGGATGACTGCTCTACCCACTAAGCCACTCCGTCCCTGGCTGAAGAAATGTAGAACTATTGGGCCATTTTGTAAAAACAGAATATTGCTACTATTGAAAATCCTGGAGACAGATTTAATGTTTTCATTAAAAAAAATTATACTCATTTATTGCCCCTAGTGGAACTTCATCCTAATATTAAGAATATGACATTTAATGATTAAAAAAAAGTTTCAATGTTTGTTAAAGTACTGCTTTTCACCTTTCCAATCACTTTTTCTACTGGAAACATTTAATAAATTTTATTATTCTTATAAAAATTTTCAAAACTTTTTCAAATATATTTAAAACATGTAGAGAATATCAAACAGGTCACTGTAAAAAAGAAAAATAACATAAGGACATGGCATTAAACAAGAACAAAGTTATTTTCAGGCTAACCCTTAGCCTGAAAATAAAGTCACAACAGAATTAATAAAGTTCTGTTAAATCTCTTTGGCACTGATAAAACAATAATAATCTGAATATAATATAAACACTGTAAAAAATTAAAAGCATCAATACATTTTATATAATTCATTCATGAGTATTTAAAGCAGTGGGTTAACTATAGAAATGAGCTGGTTTTAGTTGCATTTGAACAGATTTTAGATGAATTTGATGACATCTATAAATTTAAACCACATTTTTTTAATTAAGACAAAAATTCAAGAGTTTGAATAAAATATGAGTAAGTTGTGACAAATAAATGAGAATTTATGTTTCTGTTTGTGAAGCAGAGACATAAGAAAAGACCATGTTTCTGGCTCAAAGTCGGGTCACAGACATTTACAGCCCACGGTCAGTCTTTAATAACTCGACAGAACTGTTCCACAGACCATCTGGAGGCTCCTGTTGGATGCGTTTGTAACAGTGCAGGTTTTTAGGTTCTTAGGTTCTTAGGTTGGTAACATCTTCAAACCTAAAACGAGCCCAGACCCTGGCTACACATACACAGGTATTTTTATCTGTCCAAATAAAAATAAATATCTGTCCAGACAGGAGTTTTTGAAAAAAAATACTACTGTAAACACAAGATGGCGGTAAACGCAGTGGCTCAGTGGTAGAGCGGTCGTCCTTCAACCTGAAGGTAGGTGGTTCGATTCCCGCTCTCCCCACAGTTCATACTGTCGTTGTGTCTTTGGGCAAGACACTTAACCCTCATTGCCTCCAGTGGTGTCAGCTGTGACACTGGTGAATGGAACCTTAATGTAAGTCGTCAGATAAATGACTAAATGTAAATGTAAACACTGACTGAGCATGTGCGAGGCTGAGTCTGAAGCAAAAGGTGATTGATTTGTGTCACAGACACCGAGGTTTCCAGTAAAAACAGAAGAATGGATCTGTTACTGAAGGGTTTTCAGTCAAAGTTGTGGAGAGTCTGAGTGCTTCAGGCTGAAGCGATGTAATACTGACTTTTGAAAAGTCATCCTTTGGGAGGCGTTTTGCCTGAAAACTCTGTTTACGTGTAGATGAGGCACAAACACCAAGAAAAGTAGGCATTTATTAAAATAACTGTGTAACCAGGGCCTCAGACCTGTCAGAGCTGAAACAAACTCAGCCCAGGGTTCAGACCAGAATACTTTGGAGCTGCTGCTGTCAGCAATCAAATCATTGATTGTGTTAAAAAATATAAATATACAATAAATTACAATTAATCTTTAAGGTATTTTCTCCGGATTTACAGTGGCTCTAATAATCAAATATTCTGATGAACACTTTAAAATGCAGTCAGATGTTTGGACCTCATTATTAAAATCCTGTGGAAAGCTGAGGTCACATCAGAGACAGTTTACAGTAGCAATACTTCAAAAAAACTTTAAAAGACGAAGAGACCGCAGTGAAGTTGGGCGGTTTCTGAGTTCCATTTCTAACAACAGCTTTAACAGTCAGTCACGTGTTTATCTAGATTTAAATGATTAAAACTGTGTTTCCGGCTCAGAGGACACATCAGAGCGAGTCAGGATCAGCTCATCTCGAACATACATTTGACAGCAGGAAGTGACCGTATTTAGACAAAAGGTGATGTCACACAAACGCTACACAAGTTGTGAAACTGCTGTGGATATAAACACTAGCGTTCTTCTTGAATATGATCTTTATCACAAGAACATCACAAGCTTTGTATTTTGTTGCATATATTTCCCACTTTTGACATCAGTCTAAATGATTGTCTGGGCACTTCTGCTGCTTTATCCCTCAGTTTACGCAGATCTATGTGTTTCCATCACATTCTCCCCAGGTTTGTTCAGTTTTGTTGCTGAACATTTGTGTATTGCGTCATGGTTTTTGTTCAGTTTTGTTCAGTCCTGCTGCCGGACTCCTCTGTTGTTGCAGAGCCGTAGCAGCGGCCGCAGCAGGGTGTCCTCTCGCGGCCTGTAGGGGGCGCTGTAGCTGCCCGGCTCCAGCAGGATGCGGTTGAGGGTGCGTTCGTGGTTGATGTGGCGCCGCACCATGAGGACGTACTGGCGACCGGGCTGCAGCAGGGGGCAGTCACACTGGTCCGCAGCCCAGATAAACTCTCGGTGCTCTAGACGGAAGCGGTTCCGGTACGTCTGAACGATCTGAACATCGTAACGAGTCTCTGAGCCAAGGAACCGCTTCTGCAGGATCTGAGCTCGGAAAACTGAGGACAGGAAAGAGACAGGAGCTGTGATAGACCGACTAGAACCACTTACAACACATCAAAGTCCAGTTAAAACCAGGCCAAAGTTATTCTCATGTCTAACTAACACCACTCAAAACTTATTTAGAATCTGTCCAAATCCCTTTGAATCCTCTTAGAATCCAAGTAAATCCACCTAAAACTAGTCCAAATCCATTTTAACTTTAAACACCTTAAAACCAGACAGTCCTCTTTCTAAACAGTGGAAATCCAGTTAAAAGCTGTTTAAGTCCACTTAAAACGTGTTTAGGTCAAGTTAAAACCACTTAATATTCTTCAAACTCTAAATACTACACAAATAATCTTCTAAACCCTCTCAAACTCAGGGAATATGGGAGACTGACCAAAGTCCTGGCTGCAGTATTGTTTCTGTCGCTCTCTTCTTCCTCGAACTCGGGCACATTTTCCACAGTTTTCTACAAAAACACAGCTTTAATAACTGAGAAATAAAGCACTTAACAGGTTTAAACACGTCATAAAGCTCACTGAAGCTGATCAAACAAATGATGATAATATATTTTAATAGAATACATAAGGGAAAGAATGAAGTGGAGGCAGGGCTGTTCTAGTTATCAGACTTTTCCAAATGTCTGTACCCGTCGGAGGAGGCAGCAGATTCCTCTGGTTCTGCTCCGGCTCGAGTTGAGGCTCGAGTCGAGGCTCGAGTCGAGGCTCGAGTTGAGGCTGGAGTCGAGGCTGGAGTTGAGGCTGGAGTCGAGGCTGGAGTTGAGGCTGGAGTCGAGGCTGGAGTTGAGGCTGGAGTTGAGGCTGGAGTCGAGGCGAGGTCTGACGTGGAGGCTTCACGACTAAAGCACAAACAAACATAACTTTATTTAAACAAAATATAAAACCAATTAAAGCCGCAAGCGGCGATAAAGGCCCTCGCCTCCCTTGAGACCGCGGGGACACAAATATTCTGAGGATTGCATGTCGTGCTTTAAAGCAAATTTGGAGCTGTTTAGATGAAAACCCTTTAGCACAAAGTGTACGATTTAGGTGGTCATGTATTCCACCCAACATAGATTTTCTGTTGAGTTTACGGTATGGCTGTAATAAACTTTTCTGTTTGCCCTAAGGTGTCCTATGGATGTACCAAGTTTTGTATTTCTACATTGGAAAAATTTACTTTCATTTTCCATAGAACCAATTATTTTGACTTTTCTAGGGGTCGCCACTGAGTCATTTTTCCTATTTTTTTCAGGGACTTCAAATACATACATTTTTGCGGGCTTGAAGTCTGGGACCAATAAAAATGACTTTTAGTTGCACGTTTACTGGGTCAAATTGAAAATCATTTTCAGAAAAATTATAATAAAAAATATATACCAAATTATAATAAAATAAAATATACCTCGAGCAAAAACGACAAGAAAAACGCCTGTCTATTTTACATACATGTGTTTAGCTCATTTTGCCCAAGTTTGGTGTCTGTGGAATGAAGCAGCTATTTTCTGTTGTTTTTAAAAGAGAGGTTGTATTCTAAGTCGGTTCACATCTTCAATTTAAAATGGCCGCCTTCCCGTGTGTGATAGGGTGTGGTCCCCTTTGCCTTTTTGTTCATAAGCCCATACTGGATGTGTGTACCAAGTTTCATTTGCCTACGACAAACTAAAATTTTCACTTCCATTGACTTTTTCCACATATTTGGGACGTTGCTATGGCAACACATTTATAGATAGGGGGTGGTTGTCATTGGCTTTTATGCTCCTCATGACATAGGAGATGTGTGTACCAAATTCCATGTCTCTATGACAAACTAAATTCTTGGGTCCCATTATAAGTTTGTAGGGGCGCTGGAGAGCCATTTCTAAAGATAACCCTTTTATTTACATATTTTGTGTTCAGGTCATGAATGTGCACAAACGCCTTTTGGGTCCGACTTGATCCGAGAAGGCGTTTGAGAGTTAGAGACATTTTATTTTCACAAAAATGGCCACCTCGTTACAGGCTTGCCACACCCATACCCGATAAGATATCAACAACAAAGTCACAACTTTGGTTGGCACACGTGTCTAGATGATACTCACCAAATTTGGGGCCATTTAAATTAAAACACAATGATTTGCATCTTTCTGCGCAGGGGTGCGATTTTAGTGGCCATGCGTTTCACCCCACATGGCGGACTTCCTGTTGAGTTTAGGGTGTGGCTGTCATTGACTTTTCTGTTTGCCCTGAGGTGTCCTATTGATGTACTAAGTTTCATTTTTCTACGTTGGAAAAAGTTACTTTCACTTTCCATAGGCCCAATGTATTTTGACTTTTCTAGGGGTCGCCACTGAGTCATTTTCATTTTTTTTTTTGGGGACTTCAAATACATAAATTTTTCGCCGGGCTTGAAGTCTGGGACCAATAAAAGTGACTTTTAGTTGTTGGTTTACTGGGTCAAATTGAGAATCATTTTGCAAAAATTATAATAAAAAATATATACGAATTATAATAAAAAAATATAACTCGAGCAAAAAGTCTAGAAAAACACTTGTCTCTTTTACATACATGTGTTTAGCTCATTTTGCCCAAGTTTGGTGTCTGTGGAATGAAGCAGCTATTTTTGTTGTTTTTAAATAAGAGGTGTATTCTAAGTCGGACCAAATTTTCAATTCAAAATGGCCGCCTTCCGTGTGTGATAGGGTGTGGTCCCCATTGGCTTTTTGTTCATAAGCCCATGGTGGATATGTGTACCAAGTTTCATTTGCCTACAACAAACTAAAAATTTCACTTCCCATTGACTTTTCCACATATTTGGAGCGTTGCGCAACACATTTATAGATAGGGGTGGTTGTCATTGGCTTTTATGCTCGTCATGACATAAGAGATGTGTGTACCAAATTTCATGTTTCTATGACAAACTAAATTCTTGGGTCCCATTATAAGTTTGTAGGGGCGCTGGAGAGCCATTTCTAAAGATAACCCTTTTATTTACATATCTTTGTGTTCAGGTCATGAATGTGCACAAACGCCTTTTTGGTTCCAACTCGATCCGAGAAGGCGTTTGAGAGTTAAAGACGTTTTATTTTCACAAAAATGGCCACCTCGTTACAGGCTTGCTACACCCCGATAAGATATCATCAACAAAGTCACAAATTTGGTTGGCACGTGTCTAGATGATACTCACCAAATTTGGGGCCATTTAAATTAAAACACAATGATTTGCATCTTCTTGCGCAAGGGGTGCGATTTTAGTGGCCATGCGTTTCACCCCACATGGCGGACTTCCTGTTTAGTTTAGGGTGTGGCTGTCATAGACTTTTCTGTTTGCCCTGAGGTGTCCTATTGATGTACTAAGTTTCATTTTTCTACGTTGGAAAAAAGTTACTTTCACTTTCCATAGGCCCAATGTATTTTGACTTTTCTAGGGGTCGCCACTGAGTCATTTTCATTTTTTTTTTCGGGACTTCAAATACATATATTTTTCGCTGGGCTTGAAGTCTGGGACCAATAAAAATGACTTTTAGTTGTTGGTTTACTGGGTCAAATTGAGAATCATTTTGCAGAAAAATTATAATAAAAAATATATACCGAATTATAATAAAAAAAAATATAACTCGAGCAAAAAAGTCTAGAAAAACACTTGTCTCATTTACATACATGTGTTTAGCTCATTTTGCCCAAGTTTGGTGTCTGTGGAATGAAGCAGCTTTTTCTGTGTACTTTTAAAAAGAGGTGTATTTTAAGTCGGACCAAATTTTCAATTCAAAATGGCCGCCTTCCGTGTGTGATAGGGTGTGGTCCCCATTGGCTTTTTGTTCATAAGCCCATGGTGGATATGTGTACCAAGTTTCATTTGCCTACAACAAACTAAAAATTTCACTTCCATTGACTTTTTCACATTTTTGGGCGTTGCTATGGCAACACATTTATAGATAGGGGTGGTTGTCATTGGCTTTTATGCTCGTCATGACATAAGAGATGTGTGTACCAAATTTTATGTCTCTATGACAAACTAAATTCTTGGGTCCCATTATAAGTTTGTAGGGGCGCTGGAGAGCCATTTCTAAAGATAACCCTTTTATTTACATATCTTTGTGTTCAGGTCATGAATGTGCACAAACGCCTTTTGGTTCCAACTCGATCCGAGAAGGCGTTTGAGTTAAAAGACATTTTATTTTCACAAAAATGGCCACCTCGTTACAGGCTTGCCACACCCATACCCGATAAGATATCAACAACAAAGTCACAACTTTGGTTGGCACACGTGTCTAGATGATACTCACCAAATTTGGGGCCATTTAGATTAAAACACAATGATTTGCATCTTTCTGCAAAAGTGCGATTTTAGTGGCGCGTTTCACCCACATGGCGGACTTCCTGTTGAGTTTAGGGTGTGACTGTCATTGACTTTTCTGTTTGCTCTGAGGTGTCCTATGGATATACCAAGTTTCATTTTTCTGTGTTGAAAAAAACTTACTTTCACTTTCCATAGGCCCAATGTATTTTTATTTTGTAGGGAATTCGCCACTGAGTCATTTTTCGTTTTTTTCGCGACTTCAAAAACATACCATTTTTGCCGAGCTTGAAATCTGGGACCAATAAAAATGACTTTTTGTGCATGTTCACTGGGTCAAATTTAGGATCATTTGGTCACAATAAAGATAAAAAAAAAAAAAAAAATCCGAGCAAAAACAATAGGCCCTCCCGGCCATCACCGGCTCGGGCCTAATAAGTGACGTGTAACTGTTTCTTATGAAAGAGACCTCATGTATGATGGTTCCACACTTGCACCTCCAGGGGGCGTACACAGTGTTGGGCCAGCTATTTGGAAAATACAGTTGTGCTAATAAGTTACCTTGACAGAATTAGTGATTTTTTTGGCCATTTTTCAGAGAATATGAATGATAACACAAAAACCTTAACACATAGTGTTTGGGTGAAGCCATTTATTGTGAAACAGCTGTGTTTACTCTTTTTAAATCATAATAACAACAGAAACTACCCAAATGACCCTGATCAAAAGTTCTTAATACTGTGTATTGCACCTTTAACATTTACATTTACATTTATTCATTTAGCAGACGCTTTTATACAAAGCGACTTACATTGTTCTAATGTAATTACCAGTGGTACAGCCACTGGAGGCAAGGTGGGTTAAGTGTCTTGCCCAAGGACACAACGACAGTATGAACTGTGGGGAGAGCGGGAATCGAACCTACTACCTTCGTTGAAGGATGACCGCTCTACCCACTGAGCTACTGCCGCTCCACCTTTAACATTAATGACAGTTTGAAGTCTTTTGTGGAAGTTGTGGATGAGGCTCTTTATTTTTTTCGTCAGATGGTAAAGCGGTTCCTCTCCAAATGTAACATTTATGGTTATGGCCAGAAAAGGTAAATTTGGGTCTCATTACTCCAAATGACTTTGTTGCCGAGGTTTTGAGGCTCGTCTCTGAGCTGTTTGACATATTGTAAGCAGGATGCTTTGTGACATTTCCGTAGTAAAGGATTTCTTCTGGCGACTCGACCGTGCAGCCCATTTTTCTTCATCCTCTTTGTTCATCTTGAAACAGCCACACCACCTTTTTTTTTTTCAGAAAGTCCTGTATTTCAGCTGAAGTTTTTTTGTTTGTTTATGCATTCCAAACACATTTGGTCTACCTGACTTTGGTTTGGTTTCAACAGAATCCCTCATTTTCCACTGGTTTATTAGAATTTGTGTGTGTCTTTATGAAAGAGATCTCAGTAGATGGAAACAACTTTCTGACAACACACGTCGAGAGGTGAGCATACATACAATCTGTTTGTATGGTCTGTTGACTCAATTAGCATCATATGCTTGTTGAGATACGGCGACACTTCGGGATTGATTCCTCTCCATCCTTGCCCTCTGCCATCTTTCCATCACATTCATGTATTGCGTGTCAGCCCTCAGGATCAGTGGTCCTCAGCAGTTTGAGCTTCAGAAATGCCTGGGAAAATGTAGCTTGGGTGGACGCTACTGCACTACTTAATAAACAAAAGAGCTTTACTACCAAAAAACGATTTGATTGAGAAAGCAGCCACGCTACCACCGCGCTACTGAGGAATGTAGTTCAGCTAGTATCGTCGCTACTGCCCAACACACGCATACATGTTGACAATAATCTATTCATTTAAAAGAACTGACTCAAGCCTTTTGATGCTGAGGCTCAAACCATGCTTATATTTTGTGAAAATAAAAATTGTTTGCTTTGTTTTTGTTTCATTTGTTTATTGAATTGGTCTCAGTCTTTTTGACATTTGTCTAAAACAATGAAACTAAACAAACTGTTCTGAGATTTGAGAACTAAGTCAATAATGTCCATTTACACAGAATAAAGTCAGATCCAAAATCATTTTAAAATCTTGTTTTTTTACCAGTTTTCCTGAACAGACCTGTCTCACAAGACTTTTTCTACTTCATAAATCCAGTGTAACTCTTTTCAGTAAGAAAATATTAACTCTGACACAGAAAAGTCACCACCTGAAAAAAAAAATGTTCAGAATCAAGGTCAAAGAGGCTCCAGCAGTAAACCATGAGAGCTTTAGCCCAGCTTACAGCTGTGAGAGTGCACGAGAACAGAGCCTGACCCTGAAGGTTATCAGCTCATTCCTTCAGCAGAAGCTCACATTAAAGTAAAAGGAACTGAGCCAAAGTCCAAAGTAAAGATTTTATCGTTTTTCACCAAATTAACACCAGTTTGTCTTTAATTCAATTCACTGGTGCCCAACTTTTATTTTCTCCAACAGTTTCCAAGATACAAAAGAAATATGCAGATATTAAATCCAACTAAAACCTGTTCTAATCCATCTAAAACCTGTTTTATTCTCACCGCGCTGGGGTCTGGCAGCGGTGGTTGTTGTTGCTGCGGCAGCAGGTGTTGTGGTTTCCATGGTAACAATGGCAGTGCGAGGGGCGTGTCTTAAGGGGCTCTTAGGGCCGTGGTACAGGAAGTACTGCTCCAGAGGAAGCCAGTACTCGTACTCGAGCCCTGGGTTTGGCTCCGTCGATAGAACCTGGGACAGAGACAAGGACATAAAACCTCTGACATTTAAAACCAGTCCAAGTCCAGCTAAACCCACTTTAAATGTGTTATAGTCCAACTTAAAACACCTAAAACTCAAACAAATCCATTTAAAAATCCAACTAAACGCACTTAAAAACCTGTTCAGGTCCAACTTCCAAGTCCAAATTAAACCTCTTAAATACTGTTCAAGGCCAGCATAAACCACTCAGCTGTAGATTTTATTTTGACATTTTAAATTAGACGTAAATCTTGAGGTTTGTGGGGTTTTGTTTGGTTTATGAAGTGTTCTGTGTCCTGTCCCTGAACCAGGACTTGTATAGTCTTTTAACATCTCCAGGTTGTCTCAGGCCAGCCAGGTCCTACAGAAGTCCTACAGAAGTCCTACAGAAGTCCTACAGAAGTCCTACAGAAGTCCTACAGGAGTCTAGTCCACTGGCATTTAAACCTGTTTGAAACCAGTTATAGCCGATGTAATTTCAGTTAAAACCAGATAAAGTATATTAAAACCACTAAAAACCTAATGATGTCCAACCAAAACCCGTTAAAACCCTCTCACGTCCAAGTAAAGATACTGAGTCAGGTCCAACTAAAACTACCAGAAACCTGTGGATGTCCAACTCAAACTAAAACCCACTGGAAACCTGTTAAATTATAAACTACTTAAAGTCCATTATAATGTTGGACTAAGATTGGTCTAAACCCGTTCCAGTCCGGCTGTTACCATCAGATGCAGATCCTCTTGTGTCGGTCCATTCAGTTCGAAACTCTCCCCGACGTCGGCCGAACGTTTGTACAAAAGTTTAGTCCCAGCAACAAGATATTCTCCGGGACGACTGATGGTCCAGTCCCCGTTGATCAGGAACTCTGCCCGGATGCTCTGCAGGACTGAGAGGGGACATAAAGGTTTTTAAGGACGCTCTGCAGGACTGAGAGGGGACATAAAGGGTTTAAAGGACGCTCTGCAGGACTGAGAGGGGACATAAAGGGTTTAAAGGACGCTCTGCAGGACTGAGAGGGGACATAAAGGGTTTAAAGGACGCTCTGCAGGACTGAGAGGGGACATAAAGGGTTTAAAGGGCGCTCTGCAGGACTGAGAGGGGACATAAAGGGTTTAAAGGACGCTCTGCAGGACTGAGAGGGGACATAAAGGGTTTAAAGGACGCTCTGCAGGACTGAGAGGGGACATAAAGGGTTTAAAGGACGCTCTGCAGGACTGAGAGGGGACATAAGAGGGTTTAAAGGACGCTCTGCAGGACTGAGAGGGGACATAAAGGGTTTAAAAGACACTCTGCAGGACTGAGAGGGGACATAAAGGGTTTAATGGACGCTCTGCAGGACTGAGAGGGGACATAAAGGGTTTAAAAGACACTCTGCAGGACTGAGAGGGGACATAAAGGGTTTAATGGACACTCTGCAGGACTGAGAGGGGACGTAAAGGGTTTAAAAGACACTCTGCAGGACTGAGAGGGGACATAAAGGGTTTAAAGGACGCTCTGCAGGACTGAGAGGGGACATAAAGGGTTTAAAAGACGCTCTGCAGGACTGAG
The DNA here is from genome assembly GCA_024416835.2 of Perccottus glenii. NCBI lineage: Eukaryota > Metazoa > Chordata > Actinopteri > Gobiiformes > Odontobutidae > Perccottus > Perccottus glenii. Next base: position 28,365 of record JALDQB020000062.1, read on the forward strand.
AGGGGACATAAAGGGTTTAAAGGACGCTCTGCAGGACTGAGAGGGGACATAAAGGGTTTAAAGGACGCTCTGCAGGACTGAGAGGGGACATAAAGGGTTTAAAAGACACTCTGCAGGACTGAGAGGGGACATAAAGGGTTTAATGGACGCTCTGCAGGACTGAGAGGGGACATAAAGGGTTTAAAAGACACTCTGCAGGACTGAGAGGGGACATAAAGGGTTTAATGGACACTCTGCAGGACTGAGAGGGGACGTAAAGGGTTTAAAAGACACTCTGCAGGACTGAGAGGGGACATAAAGGGTTTAAAGGACGCTCTGCAGGACTGAGAGGGGACGTAAAGGGTTTAAAAGACACTCTGCAGGACTGAGAGGGGACATAAAGGGTTTAAAGGACGCTCTGCAGGACTGAGAGGGGACATAAAGGGTTTAAGGGCGCTCTGCAGGACTGAGAGGGGACGTAAAGGGTTTAAAAGACACTCTGCAGGACTGAGAGGGGACATAAGAGGGTTTAAAGGACGCTCTGCAGGACTAAGAGGGGACATAAAGAGTTTAAAGGACGCTCTGCAGGACTGAGAGGGGACATCAAGGGTTTAAAGGACGCTCTGCAGGACTGAGAGGGGACATAAAGGGTTTAAAGGACGCTCTGCAGGACTGAGAGGGGACATAAGAGGGTTTAAAGGACGCTCTGCAGGACTAAGAGGGGACATAAAGAGTTTAAAGGACGCTCTGCAGGACTGAGAGGGGACATCAAGGGTTTAAAGGACGCTCTGCAGGACTGAGAGGGGACATAAAGGGTTTAAAGGACGCTCTGCAGGACTGAGAGGGGACATAAGAGGGTTTAAAGGCGCTCTGCAGGACTGAGAGGGGACATAAAGAGTTTAAGGGCGCTCTGCAGGACTGAGAGGGGACATCAAGGGTTTAAAGGACGCTCTGCAGGACTGAGAGGGGACATAAAGGGTTTAAAGGACGCTCTGCAGGACTGAGAGGGGACATAAAGAGTTTAAAAGACGCTCTGCAGGACTGAGAGGGGACATAAGAGGGTTTAAAGGACGCTCTGCAGGACTAAGAGGGGACATAAAGAGTTTAAAGGACGCTCTGCAGGACTGAGAGGGGACATAAAGGGTTTAAAGGACGCTCTGCAGGACTGAGAGGGGACATAAAGGGTTTAAAGGACGCTCTGCAGGACTGAGAGGGGACATAAAGAGTTTAAAGGACACTCTGCAGGACTGAGAGGGGACATAAAGAGTTTAAAGGACACTCTGCAGGACTGAGAGGGGACATAAAGAGTTTAAAAGACGCTCTGCAGGACTGAGAGGGGACATCAAGGGTTTAAAGGACGCTCTGCAGGACTGAGAGGGGACATAAGAGGGTTTAAAGGACGCTCTGCAGGACTGAGAGGGGACATCAAGGGTTTAAAGGACGCTCTGCAGGACTGAGAGGGGACATAAAGGGTTTAAAGGCGCTCTGCAGGACTGAGAGGGGACATAAAGGGTTTAAAGGCGCTCTGCAGGACTGAGAGGGGACATAAGAGGGTTTAAAGGACGCTCTGCAGGACTGAGAGGGGACATAAAGGGTTTAAAGGACGCTCTGCAGGACTGAGAGGGGACATAAAGGGTTTAAAGGACGCTCTGCAGGACTGAGAGGGGACATAAGAGGGTTTAAAGGGCGCTCTGGGGACTGAGAGGGACATAAAGGGTTTAAAGGACGCTCTGCAGGACTGAGAGGGGACATAAGAGGGTTTAAAGGACGCTCTGCAGGACTGAGAGGGGACATAAAGGGTTTAAAGACACTCTGCAGGACTGAGAGGGGACATAAAGGGTTTAATGGACGCTCTGCAGGACTGAGAGGGACGTAAAGGGTTTAAAAGACACTCTGCAGGACTGAGAGGGGACATAAAGGGTTTAAAGGACGCTCTGCAGGACTGAGAGGGGACGTAAAGGGTTTAAAAGACACTCTGCAGGACTGAGAGGGGACATAAAGGGTTTAAAGGATGCTCTGCAGGACTGAGATGGGACATAAGGGGTTTAAAAGACGCTCTGCAGGACTGAGAGGGGACATAAAGGGTTTAAAGGACGCTGTGCAGGACTGAGAGGGGACATAAGAGGGTTTAAAGGACACTCTGCAGGACTGAGAGGGGACATAAAGGGTTTAAAGGACGCTCTGCAGGACTGAGATGGGACATAAGAGGGTTTAAAGGACGCTCTGCAGGACTGAGAGGGGACATAAAGGGTTTAAAGGACGCTGTGCAGGACTGAGAGGGGACATAAGAGGGTTTAAAGGACACTCTGCAGTACCAAGAGGGGACATAAGAGGGTTTAAAGGACACTCTGCAGGACTGAGAGGGGACATAAAGGGTTTAAAAGACGCTCTGCAGGACTAAGAGGGGACATAAAGGGTTTAAAGGACACTCTGCAGGACTGAGAGGGGACATAAGAGGGTTTAAAGGACGCTCTGCAGGACTGAGAGGGGACATAAAGGGTTTAAAGGACGCTCTGCAGGACTGAGATGGGACATAAGAGGGTTTAAAGGACGCTCTGCAGGACTGAGAGGGGACATAAAGGGTTTAAAGGACGCTCTGCAGGACTGAGAGGGGACATAAAGGGTTTAAAGGACGCTCTGCAGGACTGAGAGGGGACATAAAGGGTTTAAAGGACGCTCTGCAGTACCAAGAGGGGACATAAGAGGGTTTAAAGGACACTCTGCAGGACTGAGAGGGGACATAAAGGGTTTAAAAGACGCTCTGCAGGACTAAGAGGGGACATAAAGGGTTTAAAGGACACTCTGCAGGACTGAGAGGGGACATCAGAGGGTTTAAAAGACGCTCTGCAGGACTGAGAGGGGACATAAAGGGTTTAAAAGACGCTCTGCAGGACTGAGAGGGGACTTAAGAGGGTTTAAAAGACGCTCTGCAGGACTGAGAGGGGACATAAAGGGTTTAAAGGACGCTCTGCAGGATTAAGAGGGGACATAAGAGGGTTTAAAGGACACTCTGCAGGACTGAGAGGGGACATAAAGGGTTTAAAAGACGCTCTGCAGGACTAAGAGGGGACATAAAGGGTTTAAAGGACACTCTGCAGGACTAAGAGGGGACATAAGAGGGTTTAAAGGACACTCTGCAGGACTGAGAGGGGACATAAAGGGTTTAAAGGACGCTCTGCAGGACTAAGAGGGGACATAAGAGGGTTTAAAGGACACTCTGCAGGACTGAGAGGGGACATAAAGGGTTTAAAGGACGCTCTGCAGGACTAAGAGGGGACATAAGAGGGTTTAAAGGACACTCTGCAGGACTGAGAGGGGACATAAGAGGGTTTAAAGGACGCTCTGCAGGACTGAGAGGGGACATAAAGGGTTTAAAAGACACTCTGCAGGACTGAGAGGGGACATAAAGGGTTTAAAGGACGCTCTGCAGGACTGAGAGGGGACATAAAGGGTTTAAAGGACACTCTGCAGGACTGAGAGGGGACATAAGAGGGTTTAAAAGACGCTCTGCAGGACTGAGAGGGGACATAAAGGGTTTAAAGGACGCTCTGCAGGATTAAGAGGGGACATAAGAGGGTTTAAAGGACACTCTGCAGGACTGAGAGGGGACATAAAGGGTTTAAAGGACGCTCTGCAGGACTGAGAGGGGACATAAAGGGTTTAAAAGATGCTCCGCAGGACTGAGATGGGACATAAAGGGTTTAAAGGACGCTCTGCAGGACTGAGAGGGGACATAAAGGGTTTAAAGGACGCTCTGCAGGACTGAGAGGGGACATAAAGGGTTTAAAAGACGCTCTGCAGGACTGAGAGGGGACATAAAGGGTTTAAAAGACGCTCTGCAGGACTGAGAGGGGACATAAAGGGTTTAAAGGACGCTCTGCAGGACTGAGAGGGGACATAAAGGGTTTAAAGGACGCTCTGCAGGACTGAGAGGGGACATAAAGGGTTTAAAGGACGCTCTGCAGGACTGAGAGGGGACATAAAGGGTTTAAAAGATGCTCTGCAGGACTGAGAGGGGACATAAAGGGTTTAAAAGACACTCTGCAGGACTGAGAGGGGACATAAAGGGTTTAAAAGACGCTCTGCAGGACTGAGAGGGGACATAAAGGGTTTAAAGGATACTCTGCAGGACTGAGAGGGGACATAAGAGGGTTTAAAAGACGCTCTGCAGGACTGAGAGGGGACATAAAGGGTTTAAAGGACGCTCTGCAGGATTAAGAGGGGACATAAGAGGGTTTAAAGGACACTCTGCAGGACTGAGAGGGGACATAAAGGGTTTAAAGGACGCTCTGCAGGACTAAGAGGGGACATAAGAGGGTTTAAAGGACGCTCTGCAGGATTAAGAGGGGACATAAGAGGGTTTAAAGGACACTCTGCAGGACTGAGAGGGGACATAAAGGGTTTAAAGGACGCTCTGCAGGACTGAGAGGGGACATAAGAGGGTTTAAAGGACACTCTGCAGGACTAAGAGGGGACATAAAGGGTTTAAAGGACACTCTGCATGACTGAGAGGGGACATAAAGGGTTTAAAGGACGCTCTGCAGTACCAAGAGGGGACATAAAGGGTTTAAAGGACACTCTGCATGACTGAGAGGGGACATAAAGGGTTTAAAGGACGCTCTGCAGTACCAAGAGGGGACATAAGAGGGTTTAAAGGACACTCTGCAGTACCAAGAGGGGACATAAGAGGGTTTAAAGGACGCTCTGCAGGACTAAGAGGGGACATAAGAGGGTTTAAAGGACACTCTGCAGGACTAAGAGGGGACATAAAGGGTTTAAAGGACACTCTGCATGACTGAGAGGGGACATAAAGGGTTTAAAGGACGCTCTGCAGTACCAAGAGGGGACATAAAGGGTTTAAAGGACACTCTGCAGGACTGAGAGGGGACATAAAGGGTATAAAGGACGCTCTGCAGGACTGAGAGGGGACATAAAGGGTTTAAAGGACGCTCTGCAGGACTGAGAGGGGGCCTAAGAGGGTTTTAGGGACATAACAAATACTGGACTATTAGGGGAAATAAAAGCAGGACTGACACAGATTTTAATGAAGGACTAAAAGTAAGGCCTTATTTCAAAATGTGGCTGTGCTCTTGTTGTAAAGAGCTGTGAGAAACTGCAGTGGGTTTATGAGACATGGACATAAAGTGAATTGAAATATTGTTTTTAAGAAGAACAGTGAGTGTTCTACAGAGCAGCTCGTACCGAGGTAGTTTCTGCTGTTGTCGGTGACTCTGACGTGAGTGGCTCCTGCAGGAATCACGGCCACCTTGTTATAACCAAACATCTGTTCTCCTGTTTTAACAAAGACATGACCATTTTAAGATTTAATAAAGATACAACCATCAGAGCTGCAAAGGTTTGGTAAAAATCAGAAATGTGGGAAACTGAATCAGGTTCTAAACAGGTTCTACTGAGACTCCACTGACCTGTCCCAACATCAGATCAAGGTCTGGACTAAACCCAAACAAACCAAACTAAACTAACTAAACCCTGGTCTAAGCGGTACCTGCTGGTCTGTAGCGGTCTCGGTGGCGCGGGCGGGTCTGACCCTGGTCTAAGCGGTACCTGCTGGTCTGTAGCGGTCCCCGTGGCGCGGGCGGTCTGACCCTGGTCTAAGCGGTACCTGCTGGTCTGTAGCGGTCCCGGTGGCGCGGGCGGGTCTGACCCTGGTCTAAGCGGTACCTGCTGGTCTGTAGCGGTCCCGGTGGCGCGGGCGGGTCTGACCCTGGTCTAAGCGGTACCTGCTGGTCTGTAGCGGTCCCGTGGCGCGGGCGTGGTCTGACCCTGGTCTAAGCGGTACCTGCTGGTCTGTAGCGGTCTCGGTGGCGCGGGCGGTCTGACCCTGGTCTAGCGGTACCTGCTGGTCTGTAGCGGTCTCGGTGGCGCGGGCGGGTCTGACCCTGGTCTAAGCGGTACCTGCTGGTCTGTAGCGGTCTCGGTGGCGCGGGCGGGTCTGACCCTGGTCTAAGCGGTACCTGCTGGTCTGTAGTGGTCCTGGTGGTGCAGGCAGGTCTGATTGTGGCCTCCACAGATCATACAGACGTCCTGGATCAGGTCTGAGCCCAGGACCTGGTCACAGCCGGCCTTCTGTAAAAAACAGCATTAATTATAATAAAAATATAGTATAACATAATAAAAAATAGCTGAAGAAATCCGGGTTGTTTACACAGTTACTGCCAAAGAACAAACCAGAAACTGTAGAAACTTTTACCAAGAAGAGTTTTAGACAGAATATAGACCTGGTTCCATCTGGACTAAGACTTGGTTCCAGACCGGACTAGGACCTGGTTCCATCTGGACTAAGACTTGGTTCTAGACCGGACTAAGACCTGGTTCCATCTGGACTTCCTCAGTTCTGTAGTATCTGTGACTGTCCCTGTTGCCGGGCGGATTGGAGTTTATTTTAATCATTCAAGGCAGCTGTGGTAAATATCAGAGGCTGTTGCCGGGCGGATTCTACTGTTTATCTCAACCCTGAACTCTGGGTATATACGTCTGTTGCCGGGCAGATTACAGCGTTATCTCAGGAATTTAAACTTCTACAGTCAGAGGGTTAGAGCCCAGTACACAACAGTTGTAAAGTAATAAACCTGTGGTTGGAGGAAGTGCAGTTGCCGGGCAGATTACAGGAATTTAATTGAGTTTACACAAATACTGGCTCAGAGGAAATTAAAACTCCTTTAGGCATTTTACACAAGGTTTTATAAAAATGGAGGTCCAAGAAGTGTGAGCTCAGAGGAATAAGTCTGTGATAAAAAAAAAAAACATTCTGCTTAAATAGCTGTTTTTACAGTCATTAGTCATTATTATTATAGAGTTATTCAACAAAACAGTAAAGACTCACCAAACAGTGGCCATTCACACAAACTGATCCCGAGTCTGTTCCACACGATGTTCCATCGAGAACCCGACCGAAATTATAATAAAACCTGTGTCCCACTGCCAGACAGGTGAGTTCACAGGGGTTAGAGCCTGGAGAGACCAGAGATAGACCGAGTTAAACCACTTTTAGGCATGTAAGATAATTAGATGAGACCTGCTTCAGACCTGGTTCTAGCTGGTCTTACCTGAGCTGAAGGAGGTCCAGGTAAAGCTGGAGCCTGAGACCAGAGGACGAAGGTTAAAGGCCTGACACTGCATCTCCCTGAAGTCCTCAGAACTGGGTGGGCAGGGCTGGGAAAGACCAGATAAAAACCGGTTTAGACCTGAGGTGTCTTTCTACAGATATCATTTTTTGTGTAAAAAATATATTTGACTTTCCAGACGTCCTGTTTTTACACAAAGACCAGCTGATTGACTCACATTTCAGTTTTTTTGACTAAACATTCTTACTGAAGCCCCACCCACTGCCCTTCTCTGAACCAACTCAGGTGATCAATAAAACGAGAGTTACGAATGTAACTACGGTTCTATGAATCCCGGATGACCGCCAGAGGCGGTGCATTAAGCATGCGCAGGTCGAGAATCTAATATCAACAAAGTCACTTGTGACCTCCCGGTGACCCAAGCGGGGCTATTTAGTCACGTGATACCGGGAGCTCAGTCCCTTTACCTTCTCGCAAGTATGAGGATTCCGAGGGACTGACAGCCCTGGCGGTCATCCGGGATTCATAGAACCGAAGTTACATTCGTAACTCTTGTTCTATTTCATCCCTCCTGACCGCCAGGGGCGGTGCATTAAGCACTGGATGACGTATACCAGCAAGGTCACGAGGAATCAGCAGACCCTAATCCAGCATACCTTATAAGAACGTAGAAGTGTCCTGATGTAGAACTCCCTCCAGTGGCTGTTCACTCTGTAAAATCTAGTGAACATGGAGTAGTCAATGACGCCGTAGCACAAACTACAGCCAAAGGCGTCCTAGTCATTGCTGCCTAGGAAGTAGTAATGCCCCTTGTAGAGTGACACCGCACTCCTACCGGTAGTGGTTGGTCACGGGCATTGTACGCCTGGTTAATCGTACTCACCACCCAGTGCGCCAAGCATTGTTTAGGCAGCTCCTGGCCCTTCTGTGGAACAGCATAGCAAACAAACAACCGGTTTGTTTTGTGCATCGCAGCAGTTGCCTTTACATCCCCTCTAGTGCTCGGACGGGGCATAGATGCCAACACGATTCTCCTGTATCAAAGTGGGTCAGCTGTAGCGACTGAATACCCTATTACTGCCGAAAGTTTTGCCATCGACTTCCATGTCGACAGGCGATTGGTGCCACATATACCTTCAGGGTAGACTTGACCGTCCCCGATGCAGGAGTCCTTGTAAAACGATAGAATGGATAGAATGGGACATTCTACCAGGTCCTGTCCCCGTCACCACCTCTCCAACAATTTCCATCGATTGTCATACAACCGTTGGTGCCCGAGCGTTTCTCATGGTATGCTCCACATCCCCGCCAAACTCAAAGAAGCCTGACCCAGGCCCTGTAACGGCCAGTTCTACAGCTGGCGGCGATCGGGATTGGGATGTAATATTCGCCCTCCATCTGTGACAAGGGATCTGTCCTGGAGGGGAGATGCCTAGGGGAGCCGCAGCAGAGCCTGCATAGCATTAGACACCACGTCCTCGCCGGCCAGTAGGGGCCACCAGGAGGAGTCTGTGTCCCTCCTGAAGCTCTCTGCTTATAAATACATTACAGCACATAATCAAGATAAACAGAAGTACACATAAGGCCACCCTACAGTCTAGTTAAAAGCCTCTTTAAAAAGAAGAGTTTTCAACTGGGTTTTAAAATTTTCCATACAATCCAAGCAGCGTATGGAAGGAGGCAAAGCGTTCCACAACCGAGGTGCCACAGCTTGAAACGAACGGTCCCCTCTAGTTTTAAAATGTGTAAAGGGGGCAACTAAAAATCTCTGGCCTGTTGATCTCAGACTACGTGAGGCGTGCGCAGCTGTATCAGGTCAGAGATGTATGGGGCGCCTGTCCTTGTAAGGCTCTAAAAGTTAGAACCAAAATTTTAAAGTGCATTCTAAATTTCACTGGTAGCCAATGAAGAGAAGCTAAAATTGGAGTAATATGTGCCCTTTTACTCGTGTGGGTTAAAAGCCTAGCAGCAGAATTTTGGACAGTCTGGAGACGACAAAGATCCTTCTTATTAAGGCAAATAAAGAGACTGTTACAATAGTCTAAACGAGACGAAATAAAAGCATGAATAATCATCTCCAACTCGGCCTTTGACACCAAGGCTCTTATCTTAGAAATGTTCCTTAATTGAAAGAAACAGTTTTTAATAAGTTGGTTTGAGTGTTTCTCCAGAGACATGGCCGCATCAAAAACAACACCTAAGCTCCTGAGACTCGGCTGAACAGACGAACCTAAGGCACCGATATGTTGTTTTATCTGGGGGATGCTCTGTTCAGGGGCAATGATTAAAGTTTCAGTCTTGGCTGAATTCAGTATTAAAAAGTAATCGTTTAGCCAAACAATTTTTGATCTCACTCAAACAGTTGATTAAAGATGACAATTTATATAACTCAGTAGGCTTAAAAGAACAGTATAACTGAATGTCATCTGCATACAAGTGATAAGAGACATCCTCAAACTGGCTTATTATCAGTCCTAGAGGAAGTATATACAGAAGAAAAAGAATCCCAGGACAGAACCCTGAGGAACACCACTCGACAAACCTACGGTATCTGACATGATCTGGTTTATAAAAACACTAAAACTTCTACCGGTAAGGTAAGATGAAAACCATTTTAAAACTGATCCAGATATCCCTAATAGTTCCTGAAGTTTATTAAGCATAATATTGTGATCAATAGTGTCAAAGGCAGATGTAAGGTCCAGTAAAACTAACACTGTATGTTGTAGAATCAGCTGACATCAAAATATCACTTGAAACTTTCACCAGTGCAGTTTCCGTAGAATGTTTTTTACAAAACCCTGATTGATATTTGTCAAAAATATCATTTATCTCTAAGAAAGTAGTAAGCTGCTCCGTTACCACTTTCTCTAGAATCTTAGCCATAAAAGGAAGTTTAGATATAGGCCTATAATTTATGGGTTGCAATGGGTCTAAACTAGTCTTTTTAAGAACAGGTTCAACAATAGCATGTTTAAAAAAGTCTGGAACCACACCAGTTAAAAGAGAAGTATTGATAATTTCTACAACACAGGGGCCAATACTATCAAAAACCTGCTTAAACAGCGAAGTCGGGAGAACATCGCTATGGCCATAGGAGGGCTTCAACTTATCTAGCAGAGTGGTAACATCATGTAATGTCACTAATTTAAAGGAGAAACACGGATGGGAAAGAGCAAAAGTGCAAGCCTTGTATGCAGGATGAGATAAAATGCTAGCTCTAATATCCTTCATTTTCTCAACAAGGAAGTCAAGGAATACATTGCTTTTTGGCAAAGAGAGCTCCGCAATTGGAGAAACAGATGGCGAAACGATAGAATTAATGGTATCAAACAAGAATTTGGAGTTTTTTTTATTAGAGGATATTAGCTGAGAGAAGTAGTTAGTTCTAACACTTTTCAGGAGTTCATTTAGAGAAGCAGTTAATTCCCTAAGATAAAGCCTGTGAACTTCAAGTTTAGTTGTTTTCCATAAGCGCTCTATTTTCCGACGTTTACTTCTACAGCTCTGAATAGATGCATTTATCCACGGACAGGGCTTTTTAATAGAGACAGTGTTTGATTTCATAGGAGCCACTTCATCTAAAATTGCTAAACATTGGCTGTTAAAAGACTCAGCATACACATTTACATCATTGCAGCCCCTTAGCTGGCATGGATCAAACAAAACAGCAAACTTCCCAGCAACATCCTGGTTAATAACTCTCCTTTGGGCCTTAATTCTTAGAGGCGGGGGTCCCGAGGGAAGTTCAGATTAAAGAAAACACAACTATGATCACTCACATGTACATCCTCCACACACACATTTACTATCTCAAGACCTAATGAGAAAACAAGGTCTAGGGTGTGCCCCTTTAAGTGTGTAGGTCCTGAGACATGTTGCGTAAAATTATAAGAGTCAGTAATGGATAGGAGATCTGTAGCTGCAATACATGACATATCATCAATATGGAGATTAAAATCTCCAATAATTAAAACTTTCTCCAGCTTGATCATAGAGGTTAAAAAGTCAGTAAAATCAGCGAGGAAGATACCTGCAGGACATGGAGGGCGGTAAATTAACACACAATGAAATATGTTAACAGAACCAACCTTAATCATCTGTGACTCAAAAGAGGAGAAGGTTTCATTGTGGATTTCTCTGCATAAAAATCTGTCACAATACACAACAGCAAGGCCACCGCCTCGGCGAGCTCGAGGTGTCCCAATCACTGAGCAGCCCGCAGAACAGAGCTCATTTAAATGAACAGCTTCCATTTCCTTTTGCCACGTTTCTGTAAGGAACATAAAATCCATCTTTTCCGTGGTGAAAAGTTCGTTGATGGCATGCGCCTTATTAGTGATGGAACGAGCATTGAGCAGCGCTAAACGGAGCGATGATGGCAGACCGGTCTCCTTATTTGCAAGTTGTAGTGGCCGCAAACATCTGGTACAGTCACGTGATTTCCAGCGGTGTCGTGCGGCCAAGCGCTGGTCAGGGAGGTCGGCCACAAACTGCAGTTTCCTAACTGCGTCTCCACCTCCACCCCACGTTGACAAAAGGGGATCTCGTCCAATGGGCAGGATGAGCTGAGGGCGTTAGCACATATATCCCGAGGGAAAACCGGCAGCAGCCACCGCGGCCGCCGCAACAGCCTCGTCCCGACCCAAACGCCAGCTCTGCAACCCCTTTTCCTTCGTCTCTTCTTGGGATTTCCACGGCCCCGAAGCAAAAATTGGTATTCAAATAGGCCAGGTACACACACCAACGGGGGTGGAAAAGTTTGATTATAACTCTCCCAGCCGTTACAGAGTCTTTCCATATACACTCCAATGTTCATCAGAGTGTCACGATCATATATCTGAACAGCGGTGACACAGTGGTTTAAAGGCAAGGAGAATGTGACCATAAAAGAGACATACACTAACAAATAAAATTGATACAAATGATACAAATGAGACGCAGCAGCGGCCATGCCAGACAAAGGCGCCATCTTGCCACGTCTCCAGAGTTTCAAGAAGAAGTTGAAGATACAAGAAGTTGAAGATACAAGGCAACAAGGCAGTGCCCTGCCACGCCGAAAGCGGAAAGCATTGTTACCATGCCGTTGACCGCTGGGATTGTGCTTCCATGGGGATTGTGTTCAGACTGACACCAAGAAAGATTGTACGCTGTGCCGGAACTTGCTCTTTTCGAAGTTCACCCACAGGCCAAAGAGGTCTATATGCTCGAGAACAGCCATTGTGTCTCGAACGGCCTGTGGTTGCGCATATGAGCCAATCGTCGAGGTACAGAATCTTGAGGGGCGGCAGTGGCTCAGTGGTAGAGCAGTCGGCTTTCAACCGGAAGGTAGTGGGTTCGATTCCCGCTCTCCCCACAATTCATACTGTCGTTGTGTCCTTGGACAAGACACTTAACCCACCTTGCCTCGTACAAATGTGTAAGAATGTTGAGTGAATGTATGTGGTGATGGTCGGAGAGGCCGTAGGCGCAAAATGGCTGCCACGTCTCTGTCAGTCTGCCCCAGGGCATCTGTGGCTACAGTTGTAGCTTACCATCACCAGTGTGACTGTGTATGAATGAATAATGGATGGACTGTAAGCGCTTTGAGTCCCTTGGTCCCTTGGGAGAAAAGCGCAATATCAAACTGTGTATGAATGAATAATGGATGGACTGTAAGCGCTTTGAGTCCCTTGGTCCCTTGGGAGAAAAGCGCAATATAAATCAAATCCATTATTAGGCCCGAGCCGGTGATGACCGGGAGGGCCTATTTGTTTCTTTCGGATTTGTTTTTTTATTTTCTTCCGACCCAATGATCCTAAATTTGACCCAGTGAACATGCACGAAAAGTCATTTTTATTGGTCCCAGACTTCAAGCTCGGCGAAAAATTTATGTATTTGAAGTCGCCGAAAAAAAAATACGAAAAATGACTCAGTGGCGACCCCTACAAAATCAAAATCAATTGGGCCTATGGAAAGTGAAAGTAACTTTTTTCCAACGTAGAAAAATGAAACTTGGTATATCCATAGGACACCTCAGGGCAAACAGAAAAGTCAATGACAGTCACACCTAAACTTAACAGGAAGTCCGCCATGTGGGGTGAAAGCTGTGACCACTAAAATCGCACCTTGCGCAGAAAGATGCAAATCATTGTGTTTTAATCTAAATGGCCCCAAATTTGGTGAGTATCATCTAGACACATGTGCCAACCAAAGTTGTAACTTTATTGTTGATATCTTATCGGGTATGGGTGTGGCAAGCCTGTAACGAGGTGGCCATTTTTGTGAAAATAAAACGTCTCTTAACTCTCAAACGCCTTCTCGGATCGAGTTGGACCCAAAAAGGCGTTTGTGCACATTGATGACCTGAACACAAAGATATGTAAATAAAAGGGTTATCTTTAGAAATGGCTCTCCAGCGCCCCTACAAACTTATAATGGGACCCAAGAATTTAGTTTGTCATAGAGACATAAAATTTGGTACACACATCTCTTATGTCATGACGAGCATAAAAGCCAATGACAACCACCATCTATCTATAAATGTGTTGCCATAGCAACGTCCCAAAAAATGTGAAAAAAGTCAATGGGAAGTGAAATTTTTAGTTTGTTGTAGGCAAATGAAACTTGGTACACACATCCAGTATGGGCTTATGAACAAAAGCCAATGGGGACCACACCCTATCACACACAGGAAGGCGGCCATTTTGAATTGAAAATGTGAACCAACTTAAAATACACCTCTTTTTAAAAGTACACAGAAAAAGCTGCTTCATTCCACAGACACCAAACTTGGGCAAAATGAGCTAAACACATGTATGTAAAAGAGACAAGTGTTTTTCTAGACTTTTTGCTCGAGTTAAATTTTTTTATTATAATTCGGTATATATTTTTATTATAATTTTTCTGCAAAATGATCCTCAATTTAACCCAGTAAACGAACAACTAAAAGTCATTTTTATTGGTCCCAGACTTCAAGCCCGGCAAAAATTTATGTATTTGAAGTCCCGAAAAAAATACGAAAAATGACTCAGTGGCGGCCCCTATAAAAGTCAAAATACATTGGGCCTATGGAAAGTGAAAGTAACTTTTTTCCAACGTAGAAAAATGAACCTTGGTATATCCATAGGACACCTCAGGGCAAACAGAAAAGTCAATGACAGTCACACCCTAAACTCAACAGGAAGTCCGCCATGTGGGGTGAAAGCGCGGCCACTAAATTCGCACCTTGCGCAGAAAGATGCAAATCATTGTGTTTTAATCTAAATGGCCCCAAATTTGGTGAGTATCATCTAGACACATGTGCCAACCAAAGTTGTGACTTTGTTGTTGATATCTTATCGGGTATGGGTGTGGCAAGGCTGTAACGAGGTGGCCATTTTTGTGAAAATAAAATGTCTCTTAACTCTCAAACGCCTTCTCGGATCGAGTTGGACCCAAAAAGGCGTTTGTGCACATTCATGACCTGAACACAAAGATATGTAAATAAATGGGTTATCTTTAGAAATGGCTCTCCAGCGCCCCCTACAAACTTATAATGGGACCCAAGAATTTAGTTTGTCATAGAGACATAAAATTTAGTACACACATCTCTTATGTCATGACGAGCATAAAAGCCAATGACAACCACCCCCTATCTATAAATGTGTTGCCATAGCAACGTCCCAAATATGTGGAAAAAGTCAATGGGAAGTGAAAATTTTAGTTTGTCGTAGGCAAATGAAACTTGGTACACACATCCACCATGGGCTTATGAACAAAAAAGCCAATGGGGACCACACCCTATCACACACGGGAAGGCGGCCATTTTTAATTGAAAATGTGAACCGACTTAAAATACACCTCTTTTTTAAAAGAACACAGACAATAGCTGCTTCATTCCACAGACACCAAACTTGGGCAAAATGAGCTAAACACATGTATGTAAAATAGACAGGTGTTTTTCTTGACGTTTTGCTCGAGTTTTATTTTATTATAATTTGGTTTTTTTTTTTAGTATAATTTTCCTGCAAAATGATCCTCAATTTGACCCAGTAAACGTGCAACTAAAAGTCATTTTTATGGGTCCCAGACTTTAAGCTCGGCAAAAAATTATGTATTTGAAGTCCCCGAAAAAAAAATACGAAAAATGACTCAGTGGCGACCCCTAGAAAAGTCAAAATACATTGGGCCTATAGAAAATGAAAGTAAATTTTTCCAATGTAGAAATACAAAACTTGGTACATCCAAAGGACACCTCAGGGCAAACAGAAAAGTTTATTACAGCCATATCGTAATTTCAACAGGAAATCTACTATGTTGGGTGGAATGCGTGACCACCTAAATCTCACCCCTTGTGCTAAAGGCTTTTCATCTAAACAGCTCCAAATTTGGTGAGTATCATCTAGACACGTGTGCAAAAAAAAGTTATCAATTTGTTTTTTGATACATTTGTGGCTGTGGTCGTAATGAGTCTGTGAAGAGGCAGCCATTTCTTTGGGAAATAAATGCCATTTCCCAATTGCCAGGATCCTTCCTTTAGAGAGGCCCCTCCAGAGCCACGGCTAGAGTCTTAGAAAACTCCTCAGAATCCTTTGGAACTTGTAACCTTGTACTTTTAGACAAGTAATATTTACATTTTGCCTTTTTAAACAGGGGGGTGCAGCGATTCCTGAGTCATCTCAAATCTCCAGCCAGTACTTTGTTTTTCTCGCCTTAGCCCAAGCATAATCTATTATTTTCAAAGGTTCAGACAGCTCCCAGGGAAACCAGGGATTGTGGAGACCTTTAACTCTAAATTACAAGGTGGTGTAGCAGGCCCCAGCAGTAGCACAGGCCCGGTTATTTGACATTACCGTGAAGTTTACGCTTTAAAGTACGAAATGCAATCCTCCGAGTGCATGTGTCCCCGCGGTCTCAAGGGAGGCGAGGGCCTTTATCGCCGCTTGCGGCTTTAATTATTATTATTATTATTATACCCCGCACCCGCAGAAGCGGCAGCACTGCTGCCACGACTTGAGTAAATACCCTGGGAGACAGGGACAACCCGAAAGGAAGGACCCGGAACTGATAACGATTCCCTTGAAAGGCAATCACAAGAATCTCTAGTAATGTTCCGAAATCGGTACGTGAAAGTACGCATCCTTCGGGATGATTGTAGTAAACCCTTCGCCCCAGGAGAGCGCCTGGAGCATCTCACCAGTGCGTAACATGTAGAATGGTCTAGTCCGTAAAAACGCATTGGGACCTCGTAGATTAGGGGCCGGACATAGGTCGCTTTTTTTTTTTTTTTTTTTAATCCTCCCAGGAAATATCTTAATTAAAACCCCCTGGATCACGCCGGGGTCTACAGGAACTATCGCCTCCTGGGCCAGCAGGGTGGTGATCTCCTGGTTGAAAGTACTGGCTCTCGCCGGGTTTCGGCAGGAGGGCCAGCTTGAGCAATTGTCCATCTGTAAAGGCCCGCTAACTGTTGTCGTGTCTCAGACGCCTGGGCCGTGCGATGTAGGGCCTCAACCGCAGCCGCACCGAAGTGCACCTCAGGGGCAACCGGTAAGCCCCGTAGGGTCCTTCTGCAGGTCTCAGTCAGTGTTCATGAGAGCAAAGAAATTAATTTTCAATCTCTCTTTACTGTATAATTGTGTTGTGTGTTTTTGTGTAAAGCACATTGGTCAACCATGTGTTGTGGAAATGGTGCTATATAAATAAAATTGACATTGACATTGACATTGACAAAGGTCTGCAGAGAAGTATCCATTAATTCCTGGGTAGGCATATCAACCCCAGTGGCCTCCAGCGAAGACGCAAGGCCCAGCAGTAAATGGGAGAGGGAATTCCCGATCAGTCCCAGTCGCACTCCGCATCATATGCTTAGCACAGCAAGTCAACCGTGGCCCGACACTGCAGTCGTGGGCACCTAGCATGCCACCTTGGTGGCATGGCTTCGCCACAATTATAGCTGCCACGGCTGGTACCACCGAAGGCATATGACCCAACCAATTTTGGTTGGGTTATTGAAGCGAGCATCCTTTCATTGGAAGTAGGCCGTGAAAATGTTTCACATCTGCCTAGCACACATGGAGCTCTTTAATATACTCAGCAGAAGGGGCACCAGAAAAGAGGTAGCCGCACCATGTCGTCGGAAAATGCGCTGGATGCCACCGGTCGCGGTGGTGGTCAAAGTACGAGTCTGAAGCCGCCACCAAAATGGCATCATCCTTACACAGAGGCTACGTCCTGCACATGTGCAGCCGCTTCGAGGCATTCTCCAGCCAAACTCTGAAGAAAGAATGTCCACCTTCTTGGACAGTTGTCCATTAGAGCGTTTATTTGGAACAGAAGGTGTGGCCCCATTAGCCGGGCTTTTCAGCCGTGTAACCTGTCCAGCTGGTAACTGAGCAGGCTGCAAGTCTGTTGACCAAGCCCTAGCAACAGCTGACAACCCAGCCATCCGTACAGACTGGGGCATAATGCTGCAGTTTGTACAGGCTTCATCTGTGAATCCCTCCCTGAGATGACCAACTCCCAAGCAGGAGGGGCCGAGATCATGGCCATCCTCAAGCTGGAGGGGGGGCCAAACACCCTACAGCACAGGGACTCCAGCATGACAGTCAATAACTAGCCGTATACAGGGGAGATCAGGTCGAGCTAAAAACGCCACTAGTGACCCCCAGTACAGTACAATGACCACTAGTGATTCCACCGCGGGACGCTACTTGGAAGTTACACAAGTTACACTCGAAGTTACACTGTAATCCTCTTGCCACACAATCAAATAACACTTTTACTGAAGCTGAACACAGCAGCAAGTTAACCGTGTATAGCTTAGCCAAACATGGCGGCAATTCAATAGTGTATAGCTTAGTCGAACACGGAAGTCAACCCAATAGTATTTAGCTCAGCCGCACACCGCGGCAATACACAATATATATATATAGCTTAGCCGAACACGGAAGCAGAACCAAACGTATATAGGTCAGCCGAAAGGCGGTACGTCGACCGTGTATCCTTAGCCGAGCACGAAAAGAAAACCAATAGTATTTAGCCCAGCCGAACACGGCAGCAATTTACAAAATATATATAGTTCAGCCGGACACGGAAAACAAACCAAAAGTATATATCTCAGCCGACACGGCGGCAATTCAGTAGTGTATAGCTTAGCCGAACACGAAAAGTAAACCAATAGTATTTAGCTCAGCGCGCCGCAACCATTCACAAATATATAGCTTACACGAGCACGGAAGACAAACCAAACGTATATAGTTCAGCCGAACACGGCGGACATTCAACAGTGTATCGCTTAGCCGAAAAAGGAAAGCAAACTTATCTCTCGAAAAACGGACTTACCATCTGTTGCACAGACAACTGTGGACTGTGGCTTACCGGTGTTCGTAATGTACAAACAACGTCTAGCTCGTGCAGCCCCTGGAGGGCGAGACACTCCCGCTGCTCCGATTGTGGTTCAGAAACTCGCACATCACGAGGCTACGAGCTGAGTGTATAAAGAACAGTGGATCGCATAACACAATTCTCCACAACAAAGTGAACCTACGCGCGAGAAGATAAAAAGGGACTGAGCTTCCGGTATCACGTGACTAAATAGCCCCGCGTGGGTCACCGGGAGGTCAAAAGAGACTTTGTTGATATTAGATTCTCGACCTACGCATGCGCAAAGATGATCATCCAGTGCTTAATGCACCGCCCCTGACGGTCAGGAGGGATGAAATAGAACCTGCAGATTACACTTTCACAAATCCATCTAAAACCTATTTCTAGAGCAGGTCCAGGTCTCACCTTGGTGTTGCAGATCTTATATTGACGAGGTTCTCCTGAACACAGGCCTCCGACGGTGTTCCTGCAAGAACCAGAACAGAACCAGAGTCAGACCAGAACAGGACCAGAACAGAACCAGAACAGAACAGAACCAGAGTCAGACCAGAACAGAACCAAACCAGAACAGAACCAGAGTCAGACCAAAACAGAACCAGAGTCAGACCAGAACAGGACCAGAACAGAACCAGAACAGAACAGAACCAGAACAGAACAGAACCAGAGTCAGACCAGAACAGAACCAAACCATAACAGAACCAGAGTCAGACCAAAACAGAACCAGAGTCAGACCAGAACAGAATCAGAACAGAACCAGAGTCAGACCAAAACAGAACCAAACCAGAACAGAACCAGAGTCAGACCAAAACAGAACCAGAGTCAGACCAGAACAGAACCAGAACAGCACCAGAGTCAGACCAGAACAGAACCAGAACAGAATCAGAACCAGAACCAGAACCAGAACAGAACCAAAGTCAGACCAGAACAGAACCAAACCAGAACAGAACCAGAATCAGACCAGAACAGAACCAGAGTCAGACCAGAACAGAACCAGAGTCAGACCAGAACAGAACTAGAGTCAGACCAGAACAGGAGAAGCAAAAGGAGAAGCAACTTAGCAGCAGAAGCCTACAGAACTGTGTGAGTGTATGTAATTCTTGTCTCTTTGAGCTTAGTGCCGTGTTATTGCTGAGAAACCACGCTGTGCTTTACTACGACCCTGTCACGTGGTGTACCGGTGTCTAGTCTCAGCTGCAGCGGGCTAGTTTCGTTTGAGTTGTTTGTGGCCGTCTGGAGGCGTGTCCTGCTGAATTCAATTACTTGAATAGAAGGGTATTTAAGTGAGAGTAACCACCGCGGCAGCTGTCATCGCGTGAAGACCAAAGAGAGTAAAGACCATCAACTCTCCCTGCACGCGACTCCACCTAACAGGGACACACTGATAGAGCACCTGAGTATTGCACTTTTTTTTTTAGTACTAATTGTTTGCACTTATAATTTATTATTTCTACTTTTAATTTCTTCTTGCATATTTTCCTCTTCGGCTCTTCAATCTGTTTTAAAATTACTACTGTCATTTCAACACAGAAATTATCATCTGTTTCACGCAAAAGGCGACGCAAATACGAGTGTTGCGAGAGACTGAACAGAAGCGGTCACGTGACAAAAGAACGAAACTCAGACACAAAGACTGACTCATGAAATGAACGAATACTTCTATTTCTGCGTTCAGCCTACGGGCACTTGAATGAACGACTCAGAGACTCGGGAGATGAACGACTCCTTTCTGTTTCCGGTAACTGCATACTCTTTCTCTTTGGGGCTGGGACTTGGTGAATGAACGAACGACTCGGCAGATGAACGACTCCTTTCTGTTTCCGGTATGAGATGTTGCGCAGTGCGCATGAACATAAAAGTGAACAACTCGCTCTCTGACATGACTAGTTGTTCTCGAGTCATATTAAAGACTTCGTTTAAAAGAACGAATTGTTCATGAACGACTCATCACTAAATGAGACAGGAGCTGGAGTTAGCCGTGATATGAACGAGGAAGACAGGGAAGAGTCATGTCTTTCCTTAAGAAAGGAAAATCAGGGGCTCAAAAACGAAAAGAAAAGAAGATTAAAGAGAGAAAGGCAAATGAGGGAAAACAGTTGCTCAGTCAGTTTTTTAAAAAGAAAGGTGAGCTCCAAATGCATCATCGAGCATTGACATTGTTTTAACATAAATATCTACTCCAGGTAGAATAGCATACATTTGTGTTCGTACTCTATTTGAATAATATACCAATACTTTTTAATATCACACCCTACATAGCGAGCAAACTATTTCTGGGTAAATAACGGAGTGAGAAGCAGACGGAGGCGGAGCTGGGAGCTCAACACACCTGTCTCCTCTTCTGCTGCAGTTCTCCTCAGAGTCAGAAGTTTACATGAAAACAC
Organism: Perccottus glenii; assembly: GCA_024416835.2. Lineage (NCBI taxonomy): Eukaryota > Metazoa > Chordata > Actinopteri > Gobiiformes > Odontobutidae > Perccottus > Perccottus glenii. Next base: position 49,156 of record JALDQB020000062.1, read on the forward strand.
TGTATATTTCCCTCCATTGTCAAAATCTAACACCCGAGAAAACACAAATCGTTGGCGCCTATTTTACCGCATTTTTATGCAAATGAGCTTGCACACACTTTTACATTAAGTATAGGATTGTTCTCAGTTTAATGCACATCTTAATGATTGAAAATGACTTATTTTAAAACGTAATTCAAAGATTAAATGTCTAGTTTGGTGGTTAGTGTACCCTGTGATTCTATAGTCTGCATTTATTTTAAACAGACAAATAATCAGCAATTAACTTGTACATAGCCTACACTTTAAAAAAGGGATTGTGACAATAAAGGATATTTTAGCAACCATTTGAATCCATATATTTCAGTTTCAGACCCTGCAGCAGCAGGCCTCTCATCATGGCCAGGTGAAAACATATCATTTACTCCCCCCCAAGTTATTCCAAACCAGTATGACTTTCTTTCTTCTGCTGAACACAAAATAAGATATTTTAAAGAAGGTTGGTAACATAAACCACAAGATATTGAAAATGATATTGACCCAGATAATAATTTTTATATTGGGACTGACAGCCAGTGTGAATATTACACAGTTGAGCAGTTAAAAAAATACATAAAAATGGATGGAACAATATCAGTTATACATTTTAATAGTAGGAGCCTTATCGCAAACCTTTCAAAAATCAAACAATGCCTAAAACAAGTGGAAAATAACTTCACAGCAATAGCAATAACAGAAACTTGGCTCACGGAAGAACACCATGATTGGGTTGAGATTGAGGGATACAAACTGTTTATCATCAACAGGAAACAATCCAAAGGTGGAGGGGTTGCATTATACATTGACCAAAGATATCAATGTAAAATAGTTAATAGAATGTCTTTTGCTTTAGATACAATTATGGAATGCATCACAGTACAAATTGAAATGGAAAAATCAAAAAACATTTTAATTAGCTGCATTTATAGGAAACCGGGATCAAATATTGACACGTTTAAGGGGAAAATAACAGAAATATTTATTAATTGCAATAACAAAAAAATGTTTTTTATCTGTGGAGACTTCAATATTGATTTGCTCAACCCACATGAACACAACAAAACTACAGAGTTCCTTAATTTGATGTATAGTATCGGTTTGTATCCCTCTATCACTCGACCAACCAGAATTACAATAAATAGTGCTACATTAATTGATAACATATTTACCAATGTCCTTGACTCTAAAATTGAAAGTGGTTTAATAATAAATGACGTCAGTGACCATTTGCCAGTTTTCGCAAACATACATAGCTACACTAGGACCTGGAAAGACAAAAAAATATACACAATGACCCGACACAGAACCCAAGAAAATATCAATAAATTCAAAGAGGATTTAATGAAACAAGATTGGGGAAATGTGTATGTAGATAACAATGAAGCTTATGATTCATTTTTGACTGCTGTAATATCACTTTATGAAAAAAACTGTCCTGTAGTAAAGAAAGAGGTAAAACTGAAATCTGATGAAAAACCGTGGATACCTAACAAAATATTAAATGCATGTAAGAAGAAAAATGTACTATATAAGGAATTTTTAAAGAAGAGGACAAACGAAGCAGAAAATAAATACAAGATATACAAAAACAAACTAACCAGAATCATGAGAAGCAATAAAAAGAACTATTATAGTAAACTACTGGAGGACAATAGAAGCAATATAAGAAATACCTGGAAAGTGCTGAATGAAATTATTAAGAAAAAAAAAGGCAAAATGGGACACACTAACTATTTTCTGACTAAAGATAATATAGAAGTTACGGATATGACCTTAGCTGCAAATGAATTTAATGATTTTTTTTGTTGGAGTTGGTCCAGGTTTAGCTGAAGGGTTTGCAAAGACTGGCAGTATAAATGATGAGCAAGAATGTAAATATTAATGAATCTATGTTTGTTAAGGAAACTGATGAAAGTGAAATTATAGAAATAGTTAAAACATTTAATGGTAAAAAGTCAACTGACTGGAATGGTATTGACATGTTTATGGTAAAAAGTATTATTGGCTGTGTTGTTAAACCTTTAAATCATGTATGTAATCAATCTTTGAAAACGGGGGTTTTTCCAGATAAAATGAAAATGGCAAAAGTGATACCAATATATAAGGCTGGTGAAAAACATACACTCTCAAACTACAGACCTGTTTCACTGCTCTCTCAATTTTCAAAAATATTAGAAAAAATCCAAAAGGCTCGATAACTTCATTTCTAAATATAATATACTGTGTGATCAACAAAATGGTTTCAGGACTAATAGGACAACCTCTCATGCACTTATTCAATTTGTGGAAGAAATAACAACAGCAATAGAACAAAGAAAATATGCAGTAGGGATATTTTTAGATCTTAAGAAACATTTGACACTGTAGACCACAATTTCTTGATTATGAAATTACAAAAATATGGAATTAGGGGGACTGCACTTTCTTGGTTAGAAAGCTACTTATATAATCGACAACAATATGTTGAACTGCAAAACCATATTTCAAAGTCAAAGAAAATTACTTTTGGGGTCCCCCAGGGGTCAGTGTTGGGACCATTGTTGTTTAACTTGTATATTAATAATGTATGGGAGGTGTCAAAAACACTGAAAACCATTTTGTTTGCTGATGATACTAATTTAATCTGTTCTGGAACAACTTTTGGACACAGTGGAAAATGAATTACAAAAGATAAAGAGCTGGTTTGATGCAAATAAACTAACACTGAACTTAAGTAAAACTAAATTTATATTTTTTTTGGTAATTGTGCTACAACTGTAAACAAAAAGCTTAGGATAAATTATATTGAAATAGAGTTACTGTATGGAACAGCTGCAGTGAAGAGATAAAATCATGTACAACAATAAGTAATTTTAAAAGACTATTTAAACTGAATATACTAAATGAATACGAAAAGGACTTGAGGTGATAGTATTGTATACAGGTTCACTGGTCTACATGTTAAGTATAGTATGGAGGTGTTATTATTTGATTTGTTATAGATAAATGGAAAAGAAAGAAGAAAAAAATGGGAATGTGTGTATGCATCTGTATCTATGTATAGGTTTATGTGAACAGAAGGTAGGTAGATATAGGATGTATATAAAGATGTGTATATATAAGTGAAGCATCAAATTGTTTGTATTTAATTAAAGGATAAAAATAGAGAAATGGGGTAGGACTTGAAAAGTTTATTATGAACTTCTTCCTACTTCTTTTGAACATGAGAATTTCTAATTTGAATTATTTACAATAATATGGAACGATTGTGCTGAGAAGTACATGACTTAATTTGGCTGTTATTTTAATTTTATATATGTATGCATGCCTGTATGTATATACATTTTTATTTGTATTTTTTATTTTATTTACATGTTCAAATAAACAAACAAACAAAAAAACAAACAAACAAAAACAGTTGCTGGTCCCATTGACTTCCATAGTATTTTTTTTTTTTCCTACTATGGACCTTTTGCCATCTCAGCAAGTAGTAGTACTTTTGACAATAAAATAAAAATATATTAATCAGAGTGTGGCTTATTTTGATTACATTTTAAGTGTTTTTATGATAAAAAAGCAATAGCCCACCCATTGGTATCACTATGGTATTTGGTACAGGGGGCCCAGCAAGATGGTTTGTACCCAGGGCCCAAAATTTGGTGCTACGCCGCTGCTCAGGGGCGCAACTACCCAGTGCTAGAGGGCTATGCAGCAACAATTTTGGCCAGGTCTCAGCCCAATACTAGTAACAATGATACCAAACATTCTAGAGCACTCTCTAGTTCGTAAGAAATTGTAACATGAGCCATGTGTGTGTGTGTATATATATATATATATATATATATATATATATATATATATATATATATAAATTTTGGCCACTGTTAACATTAAGCCTCCAAGTTTGGAGCAAATCTTTGCATGATATCTTGGTAAACCAGAAATATTGCATTAGTTGTTTTCCAAATGATTGTAATTTATTGTACATGACATGCTGCCTTATATTTTCCAGTTTTCAGCTCAGTAACCTCGGTTTTGCACATTAAGCTAGCATTAATTTAAACCCCATTTGGCTGCTATATTTCCAGTGTTCGTCGCCCGGTATGGCGCAACCGGGGCCCCACCCTGGAGCCAGGCCCGGGGTTGGGGCTCGCATGCGAGCGTCTGGTGGCCGGGTCTTTCCCCACGGGGCCCGGCCGGGCTCAGCCCGAAGGAGCGACGTGGGGCCGACCTCCCGTGGGCCCACCACCTGCGGGAGGAACCGTAAGGGGCCGGTGCAAAGTGAATTGGGTTGCAGTCGAAGGCGGAGGCCTCGACGACCCAATTCCCGGACACGGAATCTGGCACTAGGGACATGGAATGTCAGCTCGCTGGCGGGGAAGGAGCCTGAGCTTGTGCGGGAGGTTGAGAGATACCGACTAGAGATTTTCGGGACCTCCACGCACAGCTTGGGCTCTGGAACCCAAATCCTCGAGAGAGGCTGGACTCTCCACTACTCTGGAGTTGCCTGCGGTCAGAGGTGGCGGGCTGGTGTGGGCTTGCTCATAGCCCCCCAGCTCAGCCGCCATGTGGAGTTCACCCCGGTGAGCGGGTCGCTTCCCTGCGCCTTCGGGTCAGGGATAGGTCTCTCACTGTTGTTTGTGTTTACGGGCCAAATGGCAGTGCAGAGTACCCGGCCTTCTTGGAGTCTCTGGGAGGGGTGCTGGAAAGTGCTCCGACCGGGGACTCCGTCGTTCTACTGGGGGACTTTAATGCTCACGTGGGCAGCGACAGTGACACCTGGAGGCGTGATTGGGAGGAGCGGCCCCGGATCTGAACCCAGCGGTGTTCTGTTATTGGACTTCTGTGCTAGCAACAGTTTGTCCATAGCGAACACCATGTTCAAGCATAAGGGTGTCCATCAGTGCACGTGGCACCAGGACACCCTAGGTCAGAGATCGATGATCGACTTTGTAGTTGTTTCATCTGACCTCCGGCCGTATGTCTTGGACACTCGGGTGAAGAGAGGCGAGCTGTCAACTGATCACCACCTGGTGGTGAGTTGGATCCGATGGCGGGGAGAAAGCTGGACAGACTCGGCAGGCCCAAAGCGTACTGTGAGGGTCTGTTGGGAACGTTGGCAGAGCCCCTGTCAGAAAGACCTTTAACTCCCACCTCCGGCAGAGCTTCGACCAGATCCGAGGAGGTTGGAGACATTGAGTCGAGTGGACCATGTTCTCCACCTCCATTGTCGATGCGGCCACTCGAAGCTGTGGCCGTAAAGTCTCCGGTGCCTGTCGTGGCGGCAACCCCTGAACCAAGTGGTGGACACCGGAAGTAAGGGATGCCGTCAAACTGAAGAAGGAGACCTACCGAGCCTGGTTGGCCCGTGGGACTCCTGAGGCAGCTGATAGGTACCGGCAGGCCAAGCGGACTGCAGCCCGGGTGGTCGTGGAGGCTAAAACTCGGATCTGGGAGGAAGTTCGGTGAGACCATGGAGAAAGACTATCGGTCGGCCTCGAAGAAATTCTGGCAAACCATCCGGCGCCTCAGGAGGGGGAAGCAGTGCCCTGCCAACACTGTTTACAGTGGAGGTTGGAACCTGCTGACCTCAACTGGGGATATTGTTGGACGGTGGAAGGAATACTTCGTGGATCTCCTCAACCCCACCGACACGTCTTCCGTTGAGGAAGCAGGGGCCGAGGGCCCGGAGGTGGACTCGTCCATCACCCAGGCCGAAGTCACTGAGGTAGTTGGGAAGCTCCTCGGTGGCAAGGCACCGGGGGTGGATGAGATACGTCCTGAGTACCTCAAGTCTCTGGATGTTGTAGGGCTGTCTTGGTTGACACGCCTCTGCAACATCGCGTGGCGGTCGGGGACAGTACCTCTGGACTGGCAGACCGGGGTGGTGGTCCCTCTTTTCAAGATGGGGGACCAGAGGGTGTGTTCCATTTACAGAGGGATCACACTCCTCAGCCTCCCCGGGAAAGTCTATGCCAGGGTACTGGAGAGGAGAATGCGGCCGATAGTTGAACCTCGGATTCAGGAGGAACAATGCGGTTTTCGTCCCGGTCGCGGAACACTGGACCAGCTCTATAGCCTCTCCAGGGGCTGGAGGGTTTATGGGAGTTTGCCCAACCAGTCCACATGTGGTTTGTGGATCTGGAGAAGGCATTCGACTGTGTCCCTCGTGGCGCCCTGTGAGGGGTGCTCTGGGAGTATGGGGTCCGGGGCCCTTAGCTAAGGGCTGTCCGGTCCCTGTACGACTAGAGCAGGAACTTGGTTCGCATTGCCGGCAGTAAGTCAGACCTGTTCCCAGTGCATGTTGGACTCCGGCAGGGCTGCCCTTTGTCACTGGTCCTGTTCATTATCTTTATGGACAGGATTTCTAGGCGCAGCCAGGGGCCGGAGGGAGTCTGGTTTGGGGACCACAGGATCTCGTCTCTGCTTTTTGCAGATGATGTTGTCCTGTTGGCTCCATCAAGCCAGGACCTTCAGTGTGCACTGGGACGGTTTGCAGCCGAGTGTGAAGCGGCTGGGATGAGGATCAGCACCTCCAAGTCTGAGACCATGGTTCTCAGTCGGAAAAGGGTGGCTTGTCCCCTTCAGGTTGGTGGAGAGCTCCTGCCTCAAGTGGAGGAGTTCAAGTGTCTCAGGGTCTTGTTCACGAGTGAGGGAAGGAGGGAACGTGAGAGTGACAGACGGATAGGTGCAGCTTCTGCAGTGTAGTTGAGTATAGAGTAAAAGTTGCTCTATTTTTGATACTCAGTACAAGTACAAAGTAGCCAAAAAAATACTTAAGTACAGTAATGAAGTACATTTACTTAAGTACTTTACAGTATTGGGCATGGAGTTAGACCACTGGGCACCCGAAAAAAAAGGCAAAAATAGGCTCATCACAGTCACTCAACAAACAGCCATGAAATTAATAATTAATCAAAGGTAATCCTTGTATACCTATAAGATACTCTGCTCCTCCCAGTCACATCAAACTGTTTAAGCACTTCCTCACAACCATGTCTTCAGGTCCCTCATTTTGCTGAAAGTCCCGAGAGAGAGTCTAGTCACGAGTCCTTGTGTCTAAGAATAAACAAGTCCAAGTTCTTAAAAAAATAAATTAATAAAATATATGCACACACAAAAAGCCATCTCTCGAGGTAGGCACAGTGCATTCAGCTGCAGGCGCCACTGTCTGGGACTGTTGTCTTTTATTAAAACTCTTTTTCTTTGACAGAAACTGTGTTTACTGAAAGAGAAAAACTGAGTCACTGTTTCTGCTGAGTCACTGTTTCTGCTGAGTCACTGTCTGTAAACTGGTTTCTGTGAGATAAAGTGGTTTAGAGCAGGTCTTGACTTTATTGAAGGGTAAAGGTTGTGAGGGTTGTTTAAAGGGTTGTTTTAAAAGGTCAAACTGAAGCTGACCTGACTCAGGAACGAGAGTTTATGTGACATTGACCCACGTTCATTCTTTCTGTGAAACATAAAACTGTGTCAGAGTCTCACCTGGCAACACAGGTGCGAATCCGGACTGAAGCCCCGCCCCCACAGGTACGAGAGCACACAGACCACCCCCCCCATGTGGACCAGTCCTTAAAGAACTGGCCTGTACCGGACCATGACTGCTCTGAGACCACCTGGAACCGGAGAAGACACGGGTTAGATTTGTTCAAGTCTGACTAAAACCTGTTCAAATCCATCTACAACTTGTCCATCTCCTGTTTTAAAAAAATCTAAAAACAGAATACATTGTTAATGTTTGCAAAATGCATCTGTGGCCAGCTCCTCTGTTCAGCGAGGGCTTTTCATTTTAACAAAAATGGCTTCCTTTACTCCTCTCTCAAACCATCTGAGGATTTGTCCAAATACCTTTGCTTTAACCTTTTCTTCAACATATTCACTTGTTTTACATTTGTATCTGGGGTCATCTTGTGCTTTATTTTTGTCTCAGTTAAAATAAAGACTTTTCTACTTTTAGTAAATCTTTTTTCTAAGTTAGGACTCAGAGAGATTTCAGTCAGTACCAAGTCTCAGGACTCTGCTGGACTCTGGGAACAGACCTAAAAAGGCGGTGTTATGGAGAGAATGGGCTGCAGCTCATTAAAGTCAGACCAACCACGGATTTACTGGGATTTAATAGGATTAACATGGATTAGAGGCTGGACTCCATGGATCAACTCAGACTTCTAACCCACAACAAGCCCAGCTGATAACAGACAAAAAAAATGGGCTTACAGTGTTTTGAAAAGGTTTTAGTTGGATTTGAACAGGTTTTAGTTGGATTTGAACAAATTTTAGTTTATTTTTACCTGTTGTGAAGAGGAAACGTCTAGAGAAAACAGCAGTAAAATTAATAAAATGATAGAAGTTAG
>JALDQB020000062.1:65000-115000 GCA_024416835.2 Perccottus glenii
ACAAAAAGTCTTTTCTAATGTCCGTCCTGTTTTAGCTGTCTTTAAACTCCTCTCAGTCCTGCTGTTGCTCCTGTAACCCCTCGTTGACCCCTGTAGCCCCCCATAAACCCCACTAGACCCTGTCCAGGTCTAGGCCTTCCTCTTCTTGACGGATGGCCGGTCAAACAGGTCTTTGTCCCGGACTCCGGCGGCCTTCTGTTTGAGGAACTTGATGTTCTGTGTGCTCTGCTGAGACCAAGCCGAGTTAAAGGACGTGGTGTCCTGATCCACAAGGTGAGTGTACTTAGTTCGGCCAGACCGCCCGAAGTTCTTCACCTGGAACAAGACCGGGCTTAGAAAAGTGTTTTTTTCTTTTTATTCTTACTGTTGACTTGTATATTTAAAACATAAAATAATAGTAACATTGAAACACATTAAGACTTGGTGGGTTCTCTTTGTGAGGCTTTTGAAGGTTTAACAAAAAGATCTTTCTGCGACAGCTGAACACAGTCTAAGCTTTACATTTGGATTGTTATTTATCATTATATATTCTGATTAATGTTAACCCGGTTCGATCTTGGTCTTACCTGCATGACTTTGGGCAGGACAGTCTTGTCAAAGTGGTCCTCCAGAGTTGGGGCGTTAAAGTCCCGCTTGTACACGTCGTCCTCTTCGTTCTGGAACAGAGGGAGAGGGTTAGACTGAGGAGGTCTGAGAGGGTCTGAGGGGGTCTGGTCTGGTGTTAGTCCTGACCATGAAAAAGGCGCCCCGGTGGTAGTACTTCTGCAGGAACTTGGACTTTCCTTTGGGGGCCTTGTTGGTAACGGTGCGGCCCTGGACCCTCAGCTCCGCTCGGCGCTCCTCCTCCGTCAGACTGTGGAACCGCTCCCACCTCGGCCTTCTCCGCTCCAGCCTGGAAGAGACCAGAGTCAGACCAGAACCAGTAACCGCAGTGGAAGTTTTATTTTAGACGTAATGAACTGTTGACTTTAGGAGACCCCTCTCCATCAGCGAGAGCAGCAACATCACTCAAGACCTCAGGACCTGGGGCCTCATTTATAAAAAGGTTGCGTAGCAGCTCTACTAAACTAGTGCGTACTCCTAGTGGCCAAAAATGGCACAAGCCAAAAAATATCCTGATTGATAAAACCTGCAGCAATTTCCCTTTAATAAATCCCTCCTGCTTCTGAAATGTGCGCACCTAAGTCCGGCTGGCGTCAGGCCCTCTCCACGTCTCCATTCAACCAAAGCAGGACAATGCCAATGCGTTTGAGAAAGAATTTTGCCTAAACATGAGCCGCTGATGAGTGGGTTTTACCACGGTCCGCGCTGCTCTTAGAGGAAATGATTGCAGCAAAACAAACTGATAATATAAACATATTCAATTACTTTAAAAGAAATGAAAACTAATAAATAAAAACATGCAACATGTAAAATAAGTGAAAAGCATCAATGTGGGGCTTGAAACAGCCCTGAATGGAGCGTTTGAGCAGCTCAGGATCATGTCCAAGAGATGTTTCATTTATGACTATTATTTACTTTACACGGTGCTCTACAGCAGGACATGAGCCACTGCACTCAGTAAACGTGCACGGCTTCAGCGCTCGTGCACACAACTGCTTTACTTTGATAAATATTGAGCCAAATTATGAAAAACAGCGTCTTTCTTTATTTAAAGCAATACTTTTGCTCAATGATTATGTCAAAATAAAACTAACATGTTTTTAGAGAGAAATTAAGTAAAATAAAAACAATTTCAAACCGTTTTAAAACCTACGCACAATTGCACGCCTAGTGGAAGATGGCATACGCATGTTTTCTGTGTTTAAGCAAGCTTTATAAATGAGGCCCCGGATCCCAGTGTCTGGGAGCTGAGATTAACCCTAACCCACTGCCCTCTGCTGGACACTCTCAGAACAACAGCTGTGCCTGAGTTCACTCTTGCCCTAAGCCTCACTGAATAAAAGTGACTGGTATATTGCCGCTCTTATTTCCTCAGAGGAAGCTCTCATAACTTGTCTGTTTTAATAACATTTCACGACTGAAGACGTTTCCACAGAAAGTCCGTCTCTGACTCGTTTCATTTAAACCTGTGGTGTTCAGTTTAACTACGTCACAGTGAAGCTGCTCTCCTCCGACACAAAGCATCAGGGTCTCTATCATCATGGAGACTCAACCTGGACCCCAACCCCGACTGAGGGTTATTCTCCAGAGAAAGTGGAGCAGAAAAGCAGCTGTCTGGTCTTTAGTGTCTCTACAGAGACATGAGCAGCAGCGATAAAGACACTGAGAGGTTAACAGACCAAACCTTCACAACACTGAAGCACTGAGCTAAACAGGTTCAGACCTGGTCCAGACCCTGGTGTAAAACTCACGCCTCGCGGCTCTCCCGGTCCCTCTTGATCCTGCGGAGTTCTCGGACCTTCCAGGCCTCGTACTCATCCTCCTCGTTCTCTGGGTCTGTGTCTAGAGCCTCCAGAGCCGCCAGATTCCTGCGGTTCTCCTCGAACTCACGCTTAGCCTCCTCCTCCACAATCTTCAGAGTGTACCTCCTGCGCTCCTCGGCCTGACGCCGGGCCTCCAGCTCCACCTGCAAAGCAGTGACATCATCAGGGAACAGAGCAACTCTGAGGAAATACAGTCCAGTAAAAGAGAGGATGTGAGTACCTCTTTTTGACGCTGCTCCTCCAGCTCACGCTCTGCTACAGTTACTCTGTCTTTTCTGAAGATGAGGAACAGGTTTTAGTTGGATTTGACCTGGGTTTAACTTAGTCTCGACCTGGGTTTAACCTAGTCTCGACCTGGGTTTAACCTAGTCTCGACCTGGGTTTAACTTAGTCTCGACCTGGGATTAATTTAGTCTCGACCTGGGTTTAACCTAGTCTCGACCTGGGTTTAACCTAGTCTCGACCTGGGTTTAACTTAGTCTCGACCTGGGATTAACTTAGTCTCGACCTGGGTTTAACCTAGTCTCGACCTGGGTTTAACTTAGTCTCGACCTGGGTTTAACCTAGTCTCGACCTGGGTTTAACTTAGTCTCGACCTGGGTTTCACTTAGTCTCGACCTGGGTTTAACCTAGTCTCGACCTGGGTTTAACTTAGTCTCGACCTGGGTTTAACTTAGTCTCGACCTGGGTTTAACCTAGTCTCGACCTGGGTTTAACTTAGTCTCGACCTGGGTTTCACTTAGGTCGAGACTAGGTGAAACCCAGGTCGAGACAAAGTTAAACCCAGTCTCGACCTGGGTTTAACCTAGTCTCGACCTGGGATTAACCTAGTCTCGACCTGGGATTAACCTAGTCTCGACCTGGGATTTACCTAGTCTCGACCTGGGTTTAACTTAGTCTCGACCTGGGTTTAACCTAGTCTCGACCTGGGATTAACCTAGTCTCGACCTGGGATTAACCTAGTCTCGACCTGGGTTTAATTTAGTCTCGACCTGGGTTTCACCTAGTCTCGACCTGGGTTTCACCTAGTCTCGACCTGGGTTTAACTTAGTCTCGACCTGGGTTTAACTTAGTCTCGACCTGGGTTTAACCTAGTCTCGACCTGGGATTAACCTAGTCTCGACCTGGGATTAACCTAGTCTCGACCTGGGATTAACCTAGTCTCGACCTGGGTTTAACCTAGTCTCGACCTGGGTTTAACCTAGTCTCGACCTGGGTTTAACCTAGTCTCGACCTGGGTTTAACCTAGTCTCGACCTGGGTTTAATTTAGTCTCGACCTGGGATTCACCTAGTCTCGACCTGGGTTTAACCTAGTCTCGACCTGGGTTTAACTTAGTCTCGACCTGGGTTTCACTTAGGTCGAGACTAGGTGAAACCCAGGTCGAGACAAAGATAAACCCAGTCTCGACCTGGGTTTAACCTAGTCTCGACCTGGGATTAACCTAGTCTCGACCTGGGATTAACCTAGTCTCGACCTGGGATTTACCTAGTCTCGACCTGGGTTTAACTTAGTCTCGACCTGGGTTTAACCTAGTCTCGACCTGGGATTAACCTAGTCTCGACCTGGGATTAACCTAGTCTACCTGGGTTTAATTTAGTCTCGACCTGGGTTTCACCTAGTCTCTGACCTGGGTTTCACCTAGTCTCGACCTGGGTTTAACTTAGTCTGACCTGGGTTTAACTTAGTCTCGACCTGGGTTTAACCTAGTCTCACCTGGGATTAACCTAGTCTCGACCTGGGATTAACCTAGTCTCGACCTGGGATTAACCTGGTCTCACCTGGGATTAACCCAGTCTCGACCTGGGTTTAACTTAGTCTCGACCTGGGTTTAACCTAGTCTCGACCTGGGATTAACCTAGTCTCGACCTGGGATTAACCTAGTCTCGACCTGGGTTTAACCTAGTCTCGACCTGGGTTTCACTTAGTCTCGACCTGGGTTTAACCTAGTCTCGACCTGGGTTTAACCTAGTCTCGACCTGGGTTTAATTTAGTCTCGACCTGGGATTCACCTAGTCTCGACCTGGGTTTAACCTAGTCTCGACCTGGGTTTAACTTAGTCTCGACCTGGGATTAACCTAGTCTCGACCTGGGTTTAACCTAGTCTCGACCTGGGATTAACCTAGTCTCGACCTGGGATTAATTTAGTCTCGACCTGGGTTTAATTTAGGGGTTGACTGTCATGCTAGAGTCCCTGTGCTGTAGGGTGTTTGGCCCCCCCTCCAGCTTGAGGATGGCCATGATCTCGGCCCCTCCTGCTTGGGAGTTGGTCATCTCAGGGAGGGCTTCACAGATGAAGCCTGTACAAACTGCAGCATTATGCCCCAGTCTGTACGGATGGCTGGGTTGTCAGCTGTTGCTAGGTCTTGGTCAACAGACTTGCAGCCTGCTCAGTTACCAGCTGGACAGGTTACACGGCTGAAAAGCCCGGCTGATGGGCCACGCCTTCTGTTCCAAATAAACGCTCTAATGGACACCTGTCCAAGAAGGTGGACATTCTTACTTCACAGTTTGGCTGGAGAAAGCCTCGAGGCGGCTGCACATGTGCAGGACGTAGCCTCTATGTAAGGATGATGCCATTTCGGTGGCGGCTTCAGACTACTTTCAGGAGACTCGAGACGAGCCCTGAAGCGCCTGAAACCGGGTCCCAGTACTCTACTGGTACTATGGAGGATACGGACAACTCGGCCGCCTCAGCCATTAGGACGGCTCTCGCTCGACTACAGCTGGATGACCACCACTGCGACCAGTGGCATCCAGCGCATTTTCCGACGGCATGGTGCGGCTACCTCTTTTCTGGTGCCCCTTCTGCTGAGTATATTAAAGAGCTCCATGTGTGCTAGGCAGAGGTGAAACATTTTCACGGCCTACTTCCAATGAAAGGATGCTCGCTTCAATGACCCAACCAAAATTGGTTGGGTCATATGCCTTCGGTAGTACCAGCCGTGGCAGCTATAATTGTGGCGAAGCCATGCCCCCGCAACTGCAGTGTCGGGCCACGGTTGACTTGCTGTGCTAAGCGTATGATGCGGGGTGCGACTGGGACTGATCGGGAATTCCCTGTCCCATTTACTGCTGGGCCTTGCGTCTTCGCTGGAGGCCACTGGGGTTGATATGCCTACCCAGGAATTAATGGATACTTCTCTGCAGACCTTCGCTCTCATGACCACTGACTGAGACCTGCAGAAGGACCCTACAGGGCTTACCGGTTGCCCCTGAGGTGCTCTTCGGTGCGGCTGCGGTTGAGGCCGTACATCGCACGGCCCAGGCGTCTGAGACACGACAACAGTTAGCGGGCCTTTACAGACGGACGATTGCTCAAGCTGTGGCTGGCCCTCCTGCTACATTTTTCCAGCCTTTTGCCTTTCTAGTTTTGCCACTGCAGGCTCGTTTGCGGTGCCCCGGCAACCAAATACAAGATCTGGCCGTTTTTCCAGGTGATCGTACGGGGTTTAGGACCCCTTGTTTTCCTCGGCCTACACAACCTGGTTGTCAGACCTGTCGGTTGTTTCACCCTGGAGCAGTTCTCTTACTGGGTTGTTCCGACAGCCCCGACATCTGGGTGCTGACCACCGTGTCACGGGGACATTGACTTCAATTCCGACGGATTCCGACGATTTTGGCCAGGTCAGGATGACTGTCATCCGAAACCCGGCGAGAGCCAGTACTTTCAATCAGGAGATCCCCACCCTGCTGGCCCAGGGGGCGATAGTTCTTGTAGACCCTGGCGTGATCCAGGGGTTGTTAATTGAGATATTTCCAAGGGGAAATAAATAAATAAATAAAAAAACTACCTATGTCTGGCCCTCAATCTACGAGGTCTCAATGCGTTTTTACGGACTAGACCATTCTACATGTTACGCACTGGTGAGATGCTCCAGGCGCTCTCCTGGGGCGAAGGGTTTACTACAATCATCCCGAAGGATGCGTACTTTCACGTCCCGATTTCGGAACATTACTAGAGATTCTTGTGATTGCCTTTCAAGGAAATCGTTTTCAGTTCCAGGTCCTTCCTTTCGGGGTTGTCCCTGTCTCACAGGGTATTTACTCAAGTCGTGGCAGCAGTGCTGCCGTCTCTGTGGGTGCGGGGTATCAAGATTCTGTACCTCGACGATTGGCTCATATGCGCGACCAACTTGCACACAGACCGTTCGAGACACAATGGCTGTTCTCGAGCATATAGAGCTCTTGGGCCTGTGGGTGAACTTCGAAAAGAGCAAGTTCCGCCACAGAGTACAATTTTTCTTGGTGTCAGTCTGAACACAATCCCCATGGAAGCACAGTCCCAGCGATCAACGGCATGGTAACAATGCTTTCCACTTTCGGCGTGGCAGGGCACTGCCTTGTTGCCTTGTATCTTCAACTTCTTGGCTTGACAGCCGCCTCCAGTGTGGTGCCTCTGGGGCTGCTCTCGTTGCGCCCAACGGTTGTATGACAATCGATGGAAATTTTTGGAGAGGTGGTGACGGGGACAGGACCTGGTAGAATGTCCCATTTCATCCATTCTATCGTTTTACAAGGACTCCTGCATCGGGGATGGTCACCGTCTACCCTGAAGGTATATGTGGCACCAATCGCCTGTCGACATGGAAGTCGATGGCAAAACTGTCAGCAGTAATAGGGTATTTAGTCGCTACAGCTGACCCACTTTGATACAGGAGAATTGTGTGTATGCCCCGTCCGAGCACTGGAGGGGATGTAAAGACAACTGCTGCAATGCACAAAACAAACCGGTTGTTTGTTTGCTATGCTGGTCCACAGAAGGGCCAGGAGCTGCCTAAACAACGCCTGGCGCACTGGGTGGCGAGTACGATTAACCAGGCGTACAATGCCTGTGACCAACCACTACCGGTAGGAGTGCGGTGTCACTCTACAAGGGGCATTACTACTTCCTAGGCAGCAATGACTAGGACGCCTTTGGCTGTAGTTTGTGCTACGGCGTCATTGACTACTCCATGTTCACTAGATTTTACAGAGTGAACAGCCACTGGAGGGAGTTCTACATCAGGACACTTCTACGTTCTGATAAGTTATGCTGAATTAGGGTCTGCTGATTCCTCGTGTTCTTGCTGGTATATGTCATCCAGTGCTTAAGGAGGGATGAAATAGAACGAGAGTTACGAATGTAACTACGGTTCTATGAATCCCGGATGACCGCCAGAGCAGTCAGTCCCTCGGAATCCTCGTACTTGCAAGAAGGTAAAGGGACTGAGCTCCCGGTATCACGTGACTAAATAGCCCCGCTTGGGTCACCGGGAGGTCACAAGTGACTTTGTTGATATTAGATTCTCGACCTGCGCATGCGCAAAGATGATCATCCAGTGCTTAATGCACCGCCCCTGGCGGTCATCCGGGATTCATAGAACCGTAGTTACATTCGTAACTCTCGTTTCACCTAGTCTTGACCTGGGTTTCACCTAGTCTTGACCTGGATTTCACCTAGTCTTGACCTGGGTTTCACCTAGTCTTGACCTGGGTTTCACCTAGTCTTGACCTGGGTTTCACCTAGTCTTGACCTGGATTTCACCTAGTCTTGACCTGGGTTTCACCTAGTCTTGACCTGGATTTCACCTAGTCTTGACCTGGATTTTACCTAGTCTTGACCTGGGTTTCACCTAGTCTTGACCTGGATTTCACCTAGTCTTGACCTGGGTTTACCTAGTCTTGCCTAGTCTTGCCCGGTCTCGACTTACTTCCTGATGAAGACGGGTTTGAGTCGGGGCTCGGTCTCGTCCTCAGAGTCGGTGTACTCCTCGTACTCGGACTCAGATTCGGACTCGGCTCCGGACTTGCCCTCGTCCTCGACCTCCATGACCTCGTGCTCCTCGTTCTTTCTGTCGAGGGCCCTCTGCCGCATCATCGTCCGCCGCCGCTCGATCTCCTGCAGGAACAGGTGAACGGGGTTTAGTGGGACTAGAACTGGTCTCACAAATGTATTTGATGATGTCATAATCGTGTTTTTGAATTGTTTCTTAGATTTTATCCAAACTCCATGAACCTTTTCTTTTTCAGTGTCGCTCAGAGAAACAATTTTCAGATTTTTTTGTGAGTCTTACTCTGGACTCACTAACCCTTTTTTTTCACTTGCAACAGTTTTATAAATTAAAATGTAGATAAATTTGTGCTCTTTGAGAAAACTCACCTCCCACAGCCCTGTGAACTCTGAACTCTAAAGTCCTTTAAAAGCTAAGGCCGTACCTCTTCGTCGAGCTCCTCCTCCTCCTCTTCTTCGCTGCTCTCCTCTCGCTCTCGGGCTCGTTCTCTGGTCCTGGTCCTGATCCTCTCCTCTTCCTCGGATTCTTCGCTGCTCTCGACCATAACTTCTGGTTCCACGATCGCCCTGTGTCTCTCAAACCTGGACAAGATCAGAACAGGTTCAGAACAGATTTTAGAGGCATTTAAATGTCACAGAGTGGAAAATATGCACTTTGGTTGCAGTGTCTGCATGTTTTTAATTGTATTATGTGCTTTTTTGGAAATGTTTTTACACTTTGACTGTTGTGGTTTTTACTGCCTGTTTTTAATCTTGGACCTCCTACACCTGGAGACAACCTGTTTTTAACTCACCTGGAGACAACCTGTTTTTAACTCACCTGGAGACAACCTGTTTTTAACTCACCTGGAGACAACCTGTTTTTAACTCACCTGGAGACAACCTGTTTTTAAACAATGAACTGAGCAAAGATTGAACTGGGCACTTCACAAAAGAAGAAAAAGAAACAGAACAAGAGAAGATGATGAGAGCTGCGAGGAAACACAGAGAGCTGCGAGGAAACACGGAGAGCTGCGAGGAAACACGGAGAGCTGCGAGGAAACACGGAGAGCTGCGAGGAAACGGAGAGAGCTGCGAGGAAACACGGAGAGCTGCGAGGAAACACGGAGAGCTGCGAGGAAACACGGAGAGCTGCGAGGAAACACGGAGAGCTGCGAGGAAACACGGAGAGCTGCGAGGAAACACAGAGAGCTGCGAGGAAACACAGAGAGCTGCGAGGAAACACGGAGAGCTGCGAGGAAACACGGAGAGCTGCGAGGAAACACAGAGAGCTGCGAGGAAACACAGAGAGCTGCGAGGAAACACAGAGAGCTGCGAGGAAACACAGAGAGCTGCGAGGAAACACGGAGAGCTGAAGGATGGAGTAGAAGACATCAAGAAGTACGAGACACAGACATGGACGACAGCGGTGACTGTCCAGGAGCCCACGATGACCTTCGTGAAGCCAACACGGCAGGCCCCGTAACGCTTGTTGGAATCCTCTGTTGAGATGTTTGTGGGAACATTTGACTGCCGGGCCTTTTCCTTTTGTTCTCCCCAGAGGCTTTACTGAGGCGGCACCACCTCCTCCACCTCCCTGCTTTATTATTAATTTTATCATTGGTTCCAATTGCTTTATTTTATTAAATCTGTAATAAATATTTTTTTTTTGGAACCTTGGGTTGAACCTTTTAGCCTCAACATTTCAAAAATATTTTAGAGTTCTTAGTCTCTGATCAAAACTAAGTGGTGTAGTCACCTGTAACCACCCGGACAGCCACATAAACAGGTTTTAGTGGGTCTCGACTTACCGTTCATGCTGGTCCTCGTTAGTCCGGTTCATTAGCCTTTTAGCCTCGGGTCGGACACTTCCTGTTGCTCGCCCACTTCCTGTTCCTGTTCGCGGTTCTTCCTAACGAACTGAAAGTCCTCGTCCTCTTCGTCGCTCGACTCCATCGGCGCGTAGTCCGGACGCTTCCCCGAAATGTACCGCTTCACCTTCACCTTCTCCATCGACAGCTCCCCTACAAGAGACCACAGGGTTCAAGACCAGAGCAGGACCAGACCAGGACTACACCAGGACCAGACCAGGACCAGGACTACACCAGGACCAGACCAGGACTTGTGACAGTAGTGTTTTCATTCGGGGTGTAACAGTACACGTAGATGTAGTGTATTGTTTTGGTACAATACAGTCGATTCTATTTTGGTACAGACCTACGTTCCTACCAGATCCCTGCGCTCTGCAAATGAACAACGTCTTGTGGTACCGTCCCAAAAAGTTAAAAAATCCCTCTCACGTACCTTCTCTGGCTCTGTTCCACATTGGTGGAATGATCTACCTGCTGCTACAAGATCAGCAGATTCTGTAGCCATCTTTAAAAAACGCCTGAAAACACTAGGGCTGTACTAGAATAATCGAATATTCGAATATTCGTTCGGTGGGGTGGCATTCGATTTTCAGTTTTGAGATTCGAATATTCTTTTTTTTTTTTTCAACACGTGACTTCCGTCGCAGACTCATTCTCACTCATGCTTGAACCGCCCGTTGGCGAACGTAGTGATTTATTTCATCTCAAACTGAATAGGTACAAAACCCAAGACCTCAGCTGTTTGGGAGCACTTTAAATTAAGTGAGGGTGACAAGACAAAGGCAGTGTGTCAAATATGCGATTTGAAACTGGCCTACCACAACAGCACCACAAGTTTGAAAAATCACCTGAGTTCTGTAAGTAGCACGCGGCAAAAAAAAAAAAAAAACTGCTTTAATGCGCTTAATTTGCTATGATAAATAGGCTAATTGCAAATACCTGTTTGTTTTGTATCACTTATGCACTGTCCGTTTTCGGAGCATAAACCTGCCCGTGTAATGTGTACCGGAAACTGTTCTATTTAAAAGATTATTAAATGTTTATTAATATTTAAAGAATGTGTGCCACCTGATGCACCAAATGCAACACTGCACTCCACTGGGTCTGCCGCAACACATTTACGATGCCGAAGAGTGAAACGTGAAGTCGTGAAAGATGATACAAATGCAAACCAACACTATTATTATATATATTTAGCTCCACCCACCGAAGCTTCGAATATTCGATATTGATTGCCACCTAAGCTTCGAAGCTCAAAAAATGGCATTCGAAACAGCCCTAGAAAACACATCTCTTCTGTCAACACCTGACTGACAAACACTGAGTTCTACTTCCTTTCTATCAATTCCTTTCTTTAAAAAAAAAAAAAAAATTCTCTTATCCTTAGCTTTGTAAACTGTGCTGGGTTTAAACAGACTAGTTTTTTGTGCACTTATGCTTTTTGTTCCTTGTGTTGTTAAAATAGCTTCCATTGTTTTCCTCACTTGTAAGTCTCTTTGGATAAAAGCGTCTGCTAAATGACTAAATGTAAAATGTAAATACATTCTTTAATAATTTACGCTGGTCCTCCAGGCGGAACCATTCTCACAGCAGCAGCTCTGGGAAGAAGCCGGAGCGGAGCTAAAGCTAAGGTAGAAGATGGTGAAACGCTGAAAAACTCATTTCTAGTGTGCTCTTGTTGCTCTTAAATCAATATTAAAGCTACAGAGCATATAGTATTCAAAATATAATAACCACATAACCATTTAAAACCTATAGAAAATCATCATGAGCTACATCTTCTGTGTGGTTTGCTCTCTGCCTGGAGCACAGAGAGAAGAAGAAATCATTTGAAAAAAAATTGTTCTACATCAAGTTAGATACAAAGACATAAATTAAAATATGATAGACAAACGTGCAAGAAGCATTACTACTCAACACGAAGCAAGACCCTTCTGCGTCATTACCAACTTCTGTTTAAGAACATTTCCTTCTCCATCAAAAACAATAAACAGCTCTTAGACAGCTAAAGTGCTAAAACCAAAAAAAAGGTGGGCATGCAATGGAATTTAAAAAAAATTATATAAGCAAAAAACAATATTTTAAATAGAATAAAAAGAATGACGGTTAAATTAAACTAAAAGAAAATCTATCTATATAAATATTTACAAAGTAGGGAGGGAGAAATAAATAAACGTGTCTTTGATTCTATACCTCGAACAATACAACATCAGCTGGAAACATGTGTAAAACTTATAAAATAATCATTTCAAATGTGTTGCATCAGACTTTTACCAAAGGACTTAAACTGAGGTCAGAAGGTCACTGTAACTTCAAGTCAGGATTTGGCCAAAGGGGTTTAGTGCTTCACAAAAGCTGCATTCACCCATCACTACCTGTCCCTGACCTCTGACCCCAAAGAGGTCAGAGGTCACAGGGAAGGCTATTACAGGGACAGGTCAGAGATGAAGAGCTCACTCATAGATCTGTTTTCAGACTGCTCTCTCCCAAAGCTTCTTTAGTAAAGCCCAGAGGCACAGAAATGAAGAAGAAGAGCCCAGTTTCTGTTGAGTTTCTCCGTTAGCATTAGCCGTTAGCTTCACTCCGCTAATGTTCTGTCGTAAACCGTACCTTTCTCGTTCCTCACGGGCACAGCTCCCGCCGTGGACTGAATCGCCGGGAGCTTCATGTTGAGCGCGTCCAGACCCGACATCTTTTCTCCTTTTTCAGCTCAAATCCACCTGAGAATCACTAAAAAAGAAAATCACAGTTTCAACCTGAACCGACGCTGCAGTGTTGTTTAGAGAAACCGGAAGGATGTTCTTCTTCTTCTTCTACTTTTAATTCCATGCAGACTAGGCACGTCACTGCATTTCTGCCCCCAATGGTCAGAGTATGAAACACTAATAAAAATCTGCCCCCAGTGGTCAGAGTATGAAACACTAATAAAAAATGATATCGCAGAGAAACCACTTTTCATATATTAGTGAATACAACCCAGAGGTGTTTCAGAAATCCGCCGCTGACACTAAATGGGGAAGCTACATGATATAAAATTGTTCTTAAAGAAACGGTACTACAGCCCAAACCTGTGAGAGCACAAAAACAATCTTTCTTCTGTGTGGTGGGTCCGTGTATAATTCAATTATTCAATTTAATCTGGCAAACCAAAAACGAAATAACAAATCAATATTTAGTTTTTCTGTTTTTCTGTTTGAACCAATTATGAAAAACTGACGTTTGTTTCATCGCTTTCAGCTCGAAACGGGAAATATAATAAACAAGAAAACCAAAACGAAATAATGGATCAAATTTTACGTTGTCTCAATTTTTCTTTATTTGTTGTAGTAGGTCTAACTATTTCCCACGGTGCCGTCCTGCTTGCTTTGCGCATGTGCAGTGGATAGTAAATCTCATGTTTACAGTCTGGCTCCGGTCTCTAGTTTTTACTACATGACAACTCTGGGAGGGGTACATTTTTGATTAATACATTGGCATGTGGGCGGCAGTAGCTCAGTCTTTCAACCGGAAGGTAGGCGGTTCGATTCCCACTCTCCCCACAGTTCATACTGTCGTTGTGTCCTAAAAACTAAAAACTATTGTTTTACTGCAGTAAAAGCCAAAAAGCCGGGATGTAACTGTCATTTTATTGCCAGTTACATCCGGGCTTTCCGGATTTTTTGCCAGTGTGGCAGTGATTCTTCCACACATCACTGCATCATAGCCGGTACTTTGATAACAAGACCCTCTAAATCCATTTTGGGCAGAAGATAAATACCCCTTCTGTTCTAAATTATACACTAACCTGTCTGTGACCATCCTCTCCACGTCCTCTCCCTGCAAACTCAGACGACTACTCCACTCTAAAGCCACACTCGTTTGCTTCATTCGAGGGAAAAAAGAAGACAACAGCATCGGATCTGAACGATTCATGTAAATGACCTATTTTGGATCAAAACGGCATTTTTTGTCGAAAGGCGACTATGTTGCAGGTATGATGATCTTGCACATTACAGATGTAAGAGCGATAGGTCTATACAAGGGCTGTCTGCTTCTTTAAAGATACAACAGCATGCTTCCAGTCACTGCCCACACGCTGTTGATCAAAGCCAGAAGTTGCCCCAGCACCTACTTGTCCATACGCTGGAAGAATTCATATCCCAAGCCATCACTGCCTGGAGTAGTACCTTCACAGACTTTCATTTAAGATTAAATGCACAAGCTGAAATGTTTTGAAGAGGTTTGGTTAGGTTTGTACCCCACCTAAGGCCCAAAGCTGCTGGGATAGGCTCCAGTCACCCGAAACCTCTAACGGAATTAAGTGGTAGAAAATGAATGAACGAATGAATGAATTTTCTGTTCTTGTTTATCACGTATGGGCGCCGCCATACAGCGATATACCACCGTCCACCAGAGGGCAGGCTCCAGAAGCAGAAATACAAGTGGAAATCCATACAAGTGTATGTTTATAGCCTGCTACAAACGATGGCTCAGGGGTCTAGAGCTAAGTTTTTACGATAACACTTTAGAGTCGGGGGCACATTTTATCATGAATTAATGCAGAAATTCATGCAAAAATCTATGTATTCATGCATGAGTCATGCAAGAGTACATGCTTAGGATTAAAAGTTTTCAGTTAGGGTGAAAATATAATAAAAACATGATAATTCCTGGTGATTCATTAGAGTTTAATGCATGTACTAATGCATAAATTAATGCACTAATTCATGATAAAAAGTGAACCTAAAGTGTTACTGTTTTTACTACGTCCGTTTATGCTATCATATTTTTAAATGTATATTATTATTTACATTTATAAATATTTGTGTATAAGCAGTAGAAAAGCTTAGATGTAATTGTGGTAAGGCCAGTCTTGGTGAATGGGGGGAGGCTACATCCATTTATATACAATCTGTAGGAGCCATTGGCTACAAAGGATACAATTTTGGTGTCTCCACTAGGGGTCATGATGGTCTAGGCTACACGCTCTAAAGGTACCTTTGTACAGGTGAGGTGTCTAAATGGAAGCAGCACACTGGATGGTGATGTACGGATTTCTATTGTTGTAAATGGATACACTGAAATACTGGTTTTAATAACTTTAAATACCAATAAAGAGTGAGTGCGTGCGTCAGCTGATGCAACAAATACAGCTCAAGTCTGAAATGGCTGTAACACAATCAATGGTGAAAAAAAAGTGTTGTTGTTTTTAACCTCATCTAGCGGCTAACAGTTAAACTAAAACAACCTTTACTCTCCTAAAAACACTTGTTTAATAAAACAGAGAATACATTTGAAAATATATATATAAAACAACATAAAATACACTGAATACAAAACAAGTCTTGCATTTTCCCTGCTCTCTTTAACCAGTGGGTTATTCCTGGATTAACTTAATTCTTCACAGGAACCATTAAGCCTACCAAATCTTTTATGATTCTAATGATAAAGCATTTTATTACATTCAAAAGACTAAAGCTGCTGTTACGTTATTTAAATATGTTTCAGTGAAAGAAAGTAAAGTAAAACCTTCAGAGACGGTTTGGATAATTGTTTATTCATGTTTAAGCAGCAGACACTAACAGAACATGTTTTTCACATAAATATGTAGTTTCACAACAATTTCAGGTCCGCATCCTGTATTTCCTGTTGAACACAGTTAACTCAGAGGGACGCTTGGTGAAGATCTGGTCCAGTCTTTGCTCCAGGACCTGATTTGTACCTCTCAGACCTCGCACCACTTCAGCCGCCCAAACAAAGTACTCCTGCACCCGCTCCTCCGACCAGCCTGAGGACAAAACAGGGTTTAGAGGGATCACAACAGGTTTTAGTGGCATTTCAGAAAGTTTTCTTCCTTTATAAAGGGTTGCTATGGTGACTCAGAGTGACTCATTGTTGTTCTTCTGTTTTCAGTCACATACTCAACCAGAAGGTTGTAGGACGACAGCTCCCCCCACAGTTCATACTGTTGTTGTGTCCTTGGGCAAGACACTTAACCCTCCTTGCCTCCAGTGTCTGAGGCACTGGTGTATGAATGTGTAAGAATGTTTGGTGAATGTACTTGGTGATGGTCGGAGAATGTCAGTCTGCCCCGGGGCAGCTGCAGCTACAACACAAGACATTTATTTTTGTATAGCCCAATATCACAACAACAGTCGCCTCAAAGGGCTTCACAGACTGCACTAGACAACATCCCCTGTCCTTAGACCCTCCATCAGGGTCAGAGGAAAAACTCCCAAAAAAAACAGCCGGGAAAAAAGAGAAACCTCAGGGAGAACCACAGAAGGAGGGATCCACTCCCAGGACGGACAGGCCGTGCAGGAATGTGTCCAGGACAGTTGAAAAATACATAGAAATACACAAATATATTCACAAATAAAAGAAAAAAAAGTAGCTTAACACTACCAGTGTGTGACTGTGGAGTGAATGAATAACGGATATGTAAAGCGTCTTTGCGTCCCTTGAAAAGCGCTATATAAATTTGATATAATAATAATAATAATAATAAAAAGGGACTAGTTTGATCTGAACAGGTTTTAAGGAGTCTTACCCACAGGTGTGGCCCGCTCCAGGTCCCTGAGGTTGTAGAGCTTGTCGGCCAGTTTGACCAGTTTGGCCTGAGGGCTGCAGTGACGGCTGTGCTCCACCTGGAGGCGCTTTCTCTCAGATTTACTCAGAGACTTATCGTCAGTGACTTCAGCTACGACCCTCGACACGTCCGACCCAAACACCCGCTCCAGCTCCGGCAGAGACGTGTCCGTGTCCTCCACCGTGTCATGG
The DNA here is from genome assembly GCA_024416835.2 of Perccottus glenii. Classification (NCBI taxonomy): domain Eukaryota; kingdom Metazoa; phylum Chordata; class Actinopteri; order Gobiiformes; family Odontobutidae; genus Perccottus; species Perccottus glenii. The sequence goes on from JALDQB020000062.1 coordinate 81,808, forward strand.
AGCAGCGCCGCCTACAGTCCAGAGGAAAACCAGAGGAAAACCAGGTCAGGACCGGGCTGATCCAGAGGAAAACCAGAGGAAAACTAGGTCAGGACCGGGCTGATCCAGAGGAAAACCAGAGGAAAACTAGGTCAGGACCGGGCTGATCCAGAGGAAAACCAGAGGTCAGAGGTCGTTCTGAGACTGAGATCCTTACATTTACATTACATTTATTCATTTAGCAGACGCTTTTATCCAAAGCAACTTACACCAGTGTTACAGCTGGAACAACACTGGAGGCAAGGGTTAAGTGTCTTGCCCAAGGACAGAACGACAGTATGAACTGTGGGGAGAGTGGGAATCGAACCGCGACCTTATGGTTGAGGGACAACCACTCTACCACTGCTACTGCGCCCACTGAGGAGTCTGAGGTCCTTCTGAGGCTCTTCACTCGAGACACAGGGCTGTCAGCAGAACTCTCACACACTACATGACTTTAATTTCCCCCAAAAACATATGGTCTATAGGTATTTTTCAGCAAGAACAACACATCCGTAAAGCCCTGAGAGACTCTGGATACTCCAAATGGACTTTCAACAGAACAAGAACCAAACAGACACGAACCAGGGACAAAAGAGAAGGGTGTAGTTATCCCTTATGTGTGATTTTCTACAAACACAACATTCCAGTCCACTTTAAACCAGGAACACTCTGCGTCAAAAACTGGTCCCTCCTAAAGACAAGACCCCCACAAACAGAGGAATGTAGTTTATACAGTTCAGTGAAGAGTGCAACGACAGTTATGAAACTAAACAACAGCTTCACAAGAGGATGTCTCAGCACAGAAGAGCCAATCCTGGAGGGCCTGAGTCTGCAGTCCACCTCCACCTCAAAGAGAAAGGACAGTCCTTTGAGGACAGACATGTCCCACTTTTGTCCAGAGAGGACAGATGGTTTGAGAGAGGGCTGAAGGAAGACATTTTTGTGAAAATGGAAAAGCCTTCTTTGAACAGAGTGTCCTCAGGTTCATGTTGCGTAGTGTTTATAACAGTGTTCTGAAACCTAAAACAGAAGAGTTTTACTCTAGAACAACAACACTTGAATGGAGCAGTGTCACTAACAACTCTCCTGAGCCTTAACGACTCTCACATCAGGAGTCACTGTCCTTTTAGAGCTAACGACTATGAGACCAGAACAGGTCCATCAGGTTTAGTTTCAGGTCAAACTCCTCCCTCCAGAGTTAAAGCTCAGCTCTCTTACAGTTAAACTCAGAATTTATAAAATCTGTTGGAATTAGAGACGAAACGTGTTCACCTTGAAAAGCAGCACAAACAGTTTCTATCGTTGTGTTCAAACAGGCTGATGCTCACATTTCCAGAACCGCACTATGCTTCAACATGATATATTTAATTGACTTATTTAAGTTTCACTTAATTCTATCTGACGTCAGTGAAGAGGACACACCTGTAAAACAGTGAGGTCTGTGACTCCGGCCTCGTGGCTCAGGATACGGGCCACTCCTGAAAAACACAGAGTTAGAGTTTACTGCTTTTATTGCATTATATTCTAATTCCACTGACCTGACCCCTTAAACCCCATTAAAACTCGCCAAACCAAACAAAATTAAAACAGTATACTATCAAATAAAAACAGTATACTATCAAATAAAAACAGTATACTATATAGTAAACTATATGCACATATATTAGGCTGTCAAATTTAACGCATTAACAATGCGTTAGCAGCACAGTTTTTTGTAACGCTAGTTAATCGCACGACAAAAATATATATAATTTTATAATTTTTTTATACAGCAGTAAGTTAGCATACATTCTTGAAGCAGACATGAACAGTTTTATGAATAACAGGCTTATTTTCAAAGCCATGCCAGATGGCTCTCTTGACAAAACGATAGAAAGATATTTGTATTTACTGTCAATGTGAACGGAGTTACCACCAGAGCACGTCTAGTCTGAAATATCAGCTGCTGGCTAAACACAGCACCTCAACCCCCCTCAGCCCCCTTGCCTAAAGCTAACCACGCTGGAGAGTCTGCAGCAACAACTCCAAGACAGCTCAATCAAGCAATCAATCATTTATTTATATAGCGCCATCCAACAACCACAGTTTGACCAAGGTGCTGTACAACATTAACCATAAATAAAACACTTTACCACAAAAGAAACAGCAGTGTCACAGAGCCAAAAGGGCCAAAAGCCATTCGAAATAAGTTTAAGTTTGGCTTTAAACAGAGGCCGGTCAGTGATGGAACGTAACTCACTGGACAAAGAGTTCCAGAGTTTAGGACCGACCACTGCAAAAGGACGATCGTCCACTGTTTGAACCGGCACCTTCAGCAGATGTTGTCCAGCAGAAAGTAGAGCTGGGTTTGTGAGGGGTCAGAATCTCACACAAATAGGAAGGTGCAAGGCCCGTGAGTGCATTAAAAACAAACATTAAGATTTTAAAAGAGATTCTGACCTGGACAGGAGCCAGTGCAGGGACAGGACAGGTGTTATATGTTCATGTTTACGACTGTTAGTTACAGTCTGCAGTTTGGTGAACTCCCACATAGAGCACATTACAGGAGTCTGTGCAGGAGCAAACGAAAGCATGGAGAGCTTTCTCCAGGTCAGCGCGACTCAAGAAGGTTTAACCTTTGAAAGGAGGCGAAGCTGAAAAAAGCTTGCCCTAACCACAAATTTGTTTGTCAAATTTTAGAGCTGTCTAGTTTCCCCCCAAATTGTTGACCATACGGTAAAGATAGGGAGCTCAACCACAAACAAACGTTCATCAGCTAGAGCTAAATGGATGGCTACTGCACATGTCAGCTGTTTATTTTATCTTTCAGTCTCAAGGTTTGACACTATGTGTTAGTTGTAATGTCGCTTTTATTTAATTATTCCAATCTGTTTTGTTTTTTATTTGCAATTAATCCCAACTAAAAATTTGAATAGTTTGACAGCCCATACGCCATATTTTTAGAGAATATGAACAAACACAATTTTACTCATAGTTAGTGTTTGGGTGAAGCAATTATTGTAAAACTATTGTGTGTATTCTTTTTAAATCAGTTTACATACAAAGTTTACATACCCCAGTTCTTAATACTGTGTATTACACCTTTAACATCAATAACAGTTTGAAGTCTTTTGTGGTCGTTGTGGATGAGGCTCTTTATTTTCTCAGATGTAAAGCGGCCCATTCTTTTTGGTAAAAAACCTCCAGTTCCTGTAAATTCTTGGTCTGTCTTGTATGAACTGCAGGTTTGAGATCTCCTCAGAGTGGTTCAATGAGACTGAGGTCAGTCCAGAACCTTCTCTTTCTGCTGCTGTAGCCAATGACAGGTCGACTTGTGCTTTGGATCGATGTCATGTTGGAACGTCCAAGTACGTCCCACTTTGAACTTGTTTAGCAAGTTCCAAAAATGCCTTTAACTCTTTGGCTTTCATTCTCTCTCTCATTCTGTCATTTAGATTGGGCACCCACGTTATGGTAGAGTAGCAACAGAGTCAAAGTGTCTCCATTTGTAGATTGTTTGCTTAAATGTAGAAAAAACTTTGTAACCCTTTATGTAAGTACACATTTCTTGATTGTAACTCCTCTGAAAGTGCTTTTTGGCGAGGCAAGGCTTACATACGTGTGTTCTTCTTGTGCAGAGCAAAAAATTGGAGGGGTTTTTACCAGTCAAAGTAGCTGTAATCCACACCTCCAAAGGTTTTATCTTAACGAGACTCCAATTAGAATGAATCCAATTAGCTTTTTAAGGTCATTAACTCAAGGGTTCACAAATTTTTTTTTTGGTTGTTCTCAAAAAATACATGAACGATTAGAAAGATAAGATTTTTAGACACATTATGTTTGTCAATACCCTTGACTTAGAAGAAGATCAGATAAAAATTAAGACAAAATTATTCAGAAAACCATGAAATTCAAAAAAGAATTTTTTTTTTTGAAGAAAGGAATCGATAGAAAGGAAGTAGAACTCAGTGTTTGTCAGTCAGGTGTTGATGGAAGAGATGTGTTTTCAGGTGTTTTTTAAAGATGGCTACAGAATCTGCTGATCTTGTAGCAGCAGTAGATCATTCCACCAATGTGGAACAGAGCCAGAGAAGGTACGCGAGAGGGATTTTTTACCTTTTTGGGACGGTACCACCAGACGTTGTTCAGATCCAAGCTTGACAAGGCTAGAATATTGACCTGACAAAACCTAACCAAGTTCTGGCCAAACGAGGATTTCACATCAGAGCCGCTGCAACAGCTCTCTTATCACTGGTCGTCCGGTTTCGGTGCGCTAGGTGTATCCTCCACGTCAATGTCTCCATTCACTTAAGTTGAGGCCTATGTAAAGCTGACGCCATGTTTTTCAGCTGCACACAGGCCGCCGGTTTAGGTCCTCCAAAAATCGACATAAACTTTAACTGGCACATTTATTCCTTGCTTCATAGCAGAAATGTCAACACTCAGGCACTCAATTTTAGTAAGTAGACATAACATGTCAATGCTGTTAAAGGACACAGTCAGCAGCTCATCGAGATGATGACAGACAAAGCAAGGGATATTGTCCCCAAGCTTGTTTAACAGAGTAAGGCAGCTTTTAACATTATTTATGTCTTTTATGTCTCGTCTGTACTGAACAAAACACTGAGAAGAAGACAAACAGAGTTCAAATAATGCTTTCCTTGAACCCACAATCCACAAAGAAGTAACTTGTGACTAACAACATAAGTTTGTCTTGAGCCATAGTCTTTTATTCCTGTAAAGCACTTTGAGTTAGCCAGTGTATGAATTGTGCTATATAAATAAAATTAACTTGCCTTCTCGCGACAGGCCGCCATTTGTGGTCTTGATCATTCTATATATGTATATGGATGGATGGATGGATGGATGGATATACAGTCGGGTCCATAAATATTGGGACATTGACGCAATTCTAATCTTTTTGTCTCTATAAACCACCACAATGGATTTGAAATGAAACAAACAAGATCTGCTTTAACTGCAGTCTTTTGGCTTTAAGTTGAGGGTATTTACATCTAAATCAGGTGAACGCTGTAGGAATTACAACAGTTTGTATTTGTGCCTCCCACGGAAGCGTAGTACTGTCAATTTTTTTTATTTTTATAGTTTTTCTTACAGCCAATCAAATCAGTGGACGACTTGCAATTCACTCTAAAACAGTGTGTTGCGTGCCCCGGCCACCTGTTGTATTTCACAAATAGACTTCAGCGCCTGCCCAATGGTATGAGTATGTTTTCTGCAAAGTTAACAGCTATTTTCCATGCACTATGATGAGTGGATAAAGCAAGATTAAAATATGTTTAGAGGCGGGTGAAGGAAGTCAGGCTAGACCTAATATAGTGCTGGAAGTCCTTATGATGATTTTTAAACTGGAAAAGGATGTACTGTGGCATTTTTGTGGGTCCCATGTGGGGATCAAAAGGAATGAAACTGCAGACAGTGTTGCTAGAGCCAGTTTAAGAAATTAAAGTCTGGAGCTCAAGGTACCTTTGGGAAAGTGTGTTGCAATTTAATTTAAGGCGGCACTCCGGCCTCACAGCAAGAAGGTCCAGGGTTCGATTCCCATCCAGGGCGGGGCCTTTCTGTGTGGAGTTTACATGTTCTCCCTGTGTCTGCGTAGGTTTCCTCCGGGTACTCCGGTTTCCCCTACCAACAAAAACATGTACAATATACGACTACAGATGGAAATTAGCTGTTAAGCTATAATCTGGTACAAGCATCTTTGCTCTGGCTTAATGTACATTGTACACAGTCCTAAAAGAAATAAACTAATCTAAAAAAAAAAAAAAAAACTAATTAATGCTGAAATAAACCAGCAGTGGAAACAGATCTGGATTGGTGAAACCAAAGGGAGGCTTTTTAATAACATTGTGCCAACTATTAGCCCGTCCCGGGCTTTATCATATTGTGCTTCACGGCAGGAAGATGTTAAGCTTGAGCAAGGCTCAAGTTGGGCCATTGTGGCTTGGAGACTGGGATGTATATTCTTGGGAAACACTCTGATGGTTGTTGTCGATCTTGTGGTATCTCTGAATCTGTAGCACATGTTCTATTACAATGTCCCTTATACACAGAAGAAAGAAGGTTTTTATTTTGTGCTCTCTATTTTAGACCAATGAGCTTCCCCAGAGAGGGTCAGGGTAATGGTGGACTTCTTAAAAAACACTAGATTGCATCCACTGATGTAGAAAAAGAGGCGACCTTTTGCAATATAAAATTGTATGTTTTTGTTAGATGCTCTAACCAAGCCTCTCCCATGGAACCTCTAAAATGGTCCTCGTGTAAGGGCGCCGCCATACAGCGATTTTACAGCGAAATACAGCGATATACCTCCGTCCACCAGAGGGCAGGCTCCAAAAGCGGAAATATAAAGGAGAAACCCAATGGCAACTTTACAAGAGTAAAACTCATGTCTACGTGACAACTCTTGGGGGGGGGGGATTTTTGATTAATATGTCCGTTTATGCTATCTAAAAACTATTGTTTTACTATGGAGTAAAAGCCGAAAAGCCCGGATGTAATACCGCGGTGAAGTTAGATTGACGTTGGACGTTGGATATTCGGCTCCGCACTTTCACAGAGGTTCAGTTGTCTGTGTCCGACTAGTGTGTCATGGTTGCGGGGAACTCACTCTCAAAGCACCGCCCTTAGCACGGAGCAATGACATTTAGGGACCGTCAATAATTGACGATAACGGGGAATGAATGGCAGTGCAGAGTACCCGGCCTTCTTGGAGTCTCTGGGAGGGGTGCTGGAAAGTGCTCCGACCGGGGACTCCGTCGTTCTACTGGGGGACTTCAACGCTCACGTGGGTAGCGACAGTGACACCTGGAGGGGCGTGATTGGGAGGAATAGCACCCCGGATCTGAACCTGAGTGGTGTTCTGTCATTGGACTTCTGTGCTAGCAACAGTTTGTCCATAACGAACACCATGTTCAAGCATAAAGGTGTCCATCAGTGCACGTGGCACCAGGACACCCTAGGTCGGAGATCGATGATCGACTTTCTAGTTGTTTCATCTGACCCCCGGCCGTATGTCTTGGACACTCGGGTGAAGAGAGGGGCAGAGCTGTCAACTGATCACCACCTGGTGGTGAGTTGGATCCGATGGCGGGGGAGAAAGCTGGACAGACTCGGCAGGCCCAAACGTACTGTGAGGGTCTGTTGGGAACGTTTGGCAGAGCCCCCCGTAAGAAAGATCTTTAACTCCCACCTCCGGCAGAGCTTCGACCATATCCCGAGGGAGGTTGGAGACATTGAGTCCGAGTGGACCATGTTCTCCACCTCCATTGTCGAGGCGGCCACTCGAAGCTGTGGCCGTAAAGTCTCCGGTGCCTGTCGTGGCGGCAACCACCGAACCAGGTGGTGGACACTGGAAGTAAGGGATGCCGTCAAACTGAAACTGAAACTGTCCAAGCGGACTGCAGCCCGGCTGGTCGTGGAGGCTAAAACTCGGGTCTGGAAGGAGTTCGGTGAGGCCATGGAGAAAGACTATCGGCCGGCCTCGAAGAAATTCTGGCAAACCGTCCGGCGCCTCAGGAGGGGGAAGCAGTGCCCTGCCAACACTGTTTACAGTGGGGGTGGGAATCTGCTGACTTCAACTGGGGATATTGTTGGACGGTGGAAGGAATACTTCGAGGATCTCCTCAACCCCACCGACACGTCTTCCGCTGAGGAAGCAGAGGCAGAGGGCTCGGAGGTGGACTCGACCATCTCCCAGGCCGAAGTCACTGAGGTAGTTGGGAAGCTCCTCGGTGGCAAGGCACCAGGGGTGGATGAGATACGCCCTGAGTACCTCAAGTCTCTGGATGTTGTAGGGCTGTCTTGGTTGACACGCCTCTACAACATCGCGTGATCGGTCGGGGACAGTACCTCTGGACTGGCAGACAGGGGTGGTGGTTCCTCTTTTCAAGAAGGGGACCGGAGGGTGTGTTCCAACTACAGAGGATACTCCTCAGCCTCCCGGGAAAGTCTATGCCAGGGTACTGGAGAGGAGAATGTGGCCGATAGTTGAACCTCGGATTCAGGAGGAACAATGCGGTTTTTGTCCCGGTCGTGTAACACTGGACCAGCTCTATACCCTCTCCAGGGTGCTGGAGGGTTTATGGGAGTTTGCCCAACCAGTCCACATGTGTTTTGTGGATCTGGAGAAGGCATTCAACTGTGTCCCTCTTTGTGCCCTGTGGGGGGCGCTCCCTTAGAGATAAGGTGAGAGCTTTTTGAATTTTATACAAATTTTTTTATGTAACAATTATAGATTTTTTTCAATAGCTTTCAGGTCATGTGTCCTAGTCACTTCAATCCACCTTATATTCATAGTACTAGCTTAGTATTACCATGCACACATCTTTTTTTCCACTTTTGTCTATTTTATGAATTTTTGATATAAAAACTCTACTTTTTTCAATAGCTTCCATGGCACTCACCTCAAATAACTTGATTACTTTAATATTAGTCTGGCATAATTATTTCAACATGTCATCAATCAACATGTCATCAATCAAAAATAAAATACAATATGCAAACTGTATAAATATATATCCAGGGAATACCTACAGGCGCGAAAAAAGCAAGATGGTAATATACAGTGGGGATCGAAAGTTTGGGCACCCCAGGTAAAAAATTTTATTAATGTGCATAAAGACCCCAAGAAAAGATGGAAAAATCTCCAAAAGGCATCAAATGACAGATTAGACATCCTTATAATAAGTAAAAAAAAAAGTTAGATTTTATTTTCATCATTTACATTTTCAAAATAACAGAAAACAAAAAAATGGTGTCTGTAAAAGTTTGGGCACCCTGCAGAGTTAATACTTTGTACTGCCCCCTTTGGCAAGCTAGGACCTGACAGTGTAATGGATTGTTCTCAATCATCGTCTGGATAGAGCAGGTGATGTCAATCTCAAAGGTTTTAAATGCCCAGACTCATCTGACCTTGCCCCAACAATCAGCACCATGGGTTCTTCTAAGCAGTTGTCTAGAAAACTGAAACTGAAAATAGTTGACGCTCACAAAGCAGGAGAAGGCTATAAAAAGATAGCAAAGCGTTTTCAGATGCCAATATCCTCTGTTCGGAATGTTATTGTAGCAACCAGGACACACAGTTCAGGCCATGAACTGTATCATACCAGGGTTGACCGCACTAAATGTCACGGACTGACAATTTATGCTGTAAAACCCCCTCTTTCAGACTCAGAAAGTGTTTGCTTTACCAACAGAAAAGGATCTTAACACCCCCCTGTTAATGTGAAACAGCTGGCCGGTTGTGTTCATAAGAACAGGAACTCAGGGGTAACCCTAATTAACGACTTTGTTTTCTACATTCCAGAGCAGATCAAAATCAAATCAAATCAAATTACTCTCATGGCGCCCCCCGAGGCAGACGTGTTTGCTCGCTCCACGCTTAAGTGTTTTACTTTTCTTTTTTTGTGTGCGTTTTTCGTTCTTTCTGCAGTGCACAAATGCCATGCACTGCTAACATACAACCGACAGGCATTATTGGACATCGCCAATGCACGAAACTTCGAGTTTAGTGGCTCTATTCCGCTGGAGCTACAACTCATTGTTTGCTCACAGAATCACCACCGGGGCTACCCAGAAGGCCACGAAGCACCAGCCTCGAGTGAGTTCGCTGACCCCAGGAGAGTGCTTCGGAGACGGCGACGCAAGCGAGACAAGAGGGGAGGGCTACATGCTAGGCTAAAAGCTCGCGCTAGACGACCACCGCTACCCAGCCTCCTGTTAGCGAATGTGCGATCCCTGGAAAACAAACTGGATGAGCTACGAACCAGGATTACAACACAACGGGAAATCAGAGAGTGCTGCGCCCTGAATTTCACAGAAACTTGGCTCTCAGACAGAGTTTCAGAGAACGCCATTCAGCTACAGACTCACTCGCTTCACCGAACTGGCCAACGGCGTCCGTAAGTCTAAAGGGGGAGGCGTGTGTGTTTGTAAACAACTCATGGTGCGAAGATATACGAACTGTTGACGAGCACTGTTCACCAGATGTGGAGTTATTACTGCTGAAGTGCCGTCCGTATTATCTACCGAGGGAATTTACTGCTGTGTTTTTGGCCGCTGTTTACATCCCCCCGAGTGCTAACTCCGCGTTAGCACTCAACAAACTCCATGACGCCATCCGCTGCTAGAAACGGCTCATCCTGACGCTGTTTTTATTGTTGCCGGTGACTTTAACCATTGTAGTTTGCGGACTGTATTCCCCAAATACCACCAGCATGTTGACATTCCCACCCGTGATAAAAACACTCTTGACCACGTGGTGCATACAGGGCTGCACCCCGCCCCCACTTCGGACACTTGGACCACATTTCTCTGTTCCTGTACCCTGCTTACAGACAAAGACTGAAACAAGCACACCCTGTCACCAAACAGATCAAACTCTGGACCCCGGAGAGCGAGATCACCCTGCAGGATTGTTTTGCACTGACAGACTGGGATGTGTTTAAAACTGCAGCCACTGTGGAGGACTCTTCCATCAGCGTACAGGATTATGCTGAGTATGTGTCCGGGTACATCAGCACTTGTGTTGATAACATCGTGCCCACCATACAAATCAGGAAGTTTCCCAACCAGAAGCCCTGGATAAACAGTCAGGTACGTCACATGCTGCGTGCTCGCTCTCTTGCATTTAGATCAGGCAATGAGAACGAGTACAAAGCTGCGAAGTATGGACTGAGAAAAGCCATAACAGCGGCCAAGAGGCAGTACAGAGAGAAGCTGGACAGCTTCTACTCTACTGCTGATTCAGGGCGGATGTGGCAAGGCCTGCAGCACATCACAGACTACAGGACCACCACCAACAACATCGCCACAACAGACAGCCTGCCGGATGACCTTAACAATTTCTACGCCCGCTTTGAGGCTCCCAGCAACACTGCAGAGAGGGAGCTTACACACACCTGGTTCACCCAACCCCCCTCCCCTCCACCAACCATCTCAACAACACAGGTACACAGAGCTCTGAGGAAGATCAACCCCCACAAAGCAGCAGGACCAGACAACATTCCTGGGCCCTCAGAGCATGTGCCAACGAGCTGGTTGATGTTTTCACCTCCATCTTCAACCTCTCCTCAGCCAGCGCATTGTACCATCATGCTTCAAGACCACGACCATCGTCCCCCTGCCCAAGAAGAACCCACCCACCTGCCTGAATGACTACAGGCCAGTGGCACTCACTCCAATCATTATGAAGTGTTTCGAGAGAGTGGTGCTGGCCCACATTCAGAGCAGCATACCGACACCATTGACCCCTGCAGTATGCCTACCGCCCAACAGGTCCACCTCAGATGCACTCGCTACTGCCGTCCACTATTCCCTCTCACACCTGGAGAACAAGGACTCATACCTACGGATACTTTTATAGATTACAGCTCCGCCTTCAACACGGTCATCCCACACAAACTCACCCACAAACTGTCCACACTTGGTTTGCACCCCACCCTCTGTGACTGGCTCCTAGATTTCCTGACTGGCAGGCCTCAGTCTGTCAGGATTGGTAATAGGACTTCACCCAGCACCATCACAAACATTGGTACTCCACAGGGCTGTGTACTCAGCCCCATCCTCTACACCCTGTACACCTACGACTGTGTCGCTCTCACAAGGACAACATCATCCTGAAGTTTGCTGACGACACCGCAGTGATAGGACGACGCTGGCGGTGACGAGGCAGCTTACAGGAGGGAGGTGGCCAGTCTGGTGTCATGGTGTGAAGACAACAACCTCACCCTCAACACGGACAAGACAAAGGAGATGATAGTGGACATGAGGAGGGAGAGGAGAACGCCTCAGCCACTATTCATCCAGGAGCTTGAAGTGGAGAGGGTGAGCAACTTCAAATACTTGGGTGTCCACATCAATGAGGACCTCACTTGGACACCTCACATCACGCAGCTGGTCAAGAAGGCTCAACAGCGGCTGTATTTTCTGAGGAGGCTGAGGAAGTTTGGCATGTCGCCCAAGATCCTCAGCAACTTCTACAGCTGCACCATTGAGAGTGTCCTGACCAGCTGCATCACTGTGTGGTACGGCAGCACTTCTGTCATGGACCGCAAACGCCTGCAGAGAGTGGTGAAGACTGCGCAGAAGATCACCAGGACTCCACTGCTTCCATCCTCAAAGACCCCTCCCACCCCCAACATGGTCTGTTCACACTTCTACCCTCAGGACGGAGGTACAGAAGTGTGAAATGCAGGACTTCCAGAATGAAGAACTCATTCTTTCCCTCTGCCATAAGACTCCTAAACAGCAGATAGGAGCCTACATTCACAATCACAACATTACATGAACAATTGTTTGCCTACTGCACTACCTCACTTTACTTTACACCGTCACTTTACTTTACACCGTCACTTTACACCATCACAACTGCACTACCTCACTTTACTACTTTACTCCATTTGCCCTCTTGTATTTTTTGTATATTTGTATTTTTTTGTATACTTGCATTATTATTACTTGTATATTTGTCTTATTTTTTTTTTTTTTTTTACTTACTTGTGTGACATTTTACTGTGGACGGCAAAGTAAGAATTTCATTGTACAGGGAAACATGCTTTCTGTCTGTACACATGACAATAAACACTTTGAATCTTGAATTGAATCTTTGAATCAAAGGTATTATCTCCAAACCTTTAGACTGGCTGGGTCCAGAACGTGACAGTTACGGCTCTTTGAAATACGATTTTTGTGTATTGGTACCAGCACAGACACTAATGAAAGACCTTTGAGGTCAAGGAATCTGAGCTTTCTGGATGATACCATACTGCCCTCTAGTGACAGTAGGGATGAAAGCCGCTAAGTCTTTCATCAAACCAAAGGACTTAAACTTTTTCCCTTTTAGGAGAAAGATTTTCAAAGGACATTGTGTTATTGTGTTTATGCCATTAAAAGTGTGTCTCTAAGTATATGGTAATACTTCCCCCACAGGATCTGGAGTCATAACGAGAAAAATCGACTCTTTACATCAGTCTCACAAGTTTACAGTTAATAAAATTGTGGAATGAATTTATGTGTGTTACAGCATGCGTAAAGATGCATTCTATCGGTACGAATCTGCAGTGCTAATGTATTTTCTATGTATGAATCCTACGGTGCAAAGCGATGTGGATTTATATGTGTTTAAATATTCAATGTTACTTTGTGGAAGATAAAGGGTTATTTGAATTAAAATTTAGTTGGGATAACTTCCCCAAACCAGGCCGTACCCCAAACACGCCCCAGGCCAGCTCAAAACACGCCTCCTCAAGCCGCGGACAAAAACGCGTGCGCACACCGGAAATCCTCTCTTAAGCCTCTTCTTACGCCCTCAGGCTCCTCTTAGTCTTACGCTGCTTCTTATCCTCTTAAACTCCTCTTGTCCGCCTCGGACCCTTATTAACTTACCTTTAAATTTTTCTAGACCCGTTGCACTAGCCCTGCAAACGTGATTTTTCTTTTTAAAGCTACACATTGCCTATTTTTGTAAGACACTCTTGTGACGTCACTCGCACGAGAAGGAAGACATTTTGGTAGTTTTTGTGAAAGACCAAGAACTCCGCTTGAACTAACAGACGCTTTAAGCCAGAGGAACGACTCGTGAGACCCATTTTTCAGTGGTCTAGCGACAGTTTTCAAAGACTCTACTCCGTTTCTGCCTAATGCCAACGGCAGAGATATAGAGCTTTATACAGTTGACGCCTTTCATCAACTCCGTTTCCCGGCCGCCTCGCTGACCAGCCTGCGATATCGTCACGTGACGGACGCCTTGTGAGAGCAGTCTCTTTTAAACACAGACGTGCCGCTTCAGAGCTCCGAAGCAAAACTTTGGACCTGTGACGGAAATCGAACAGGGCCAGTACCAGCGAACCAAGTAAGCCGCACGTGACACAGCAGGAGTTTTGGCGTTCTAAACTGTATTTTATAAGCTCAAGTCACTACACCTTCATCTACTTCTCTCTAGGGCTGGGCCGATAAACGATATCACACCGAATCGCGATAAAATTTAAATCGAACGGCGATGATAAGCTCGGACATTTTCACTGATATGGATTGATCCATGAACCGAACCATAACCGGAGAGTACTAGAACATGAATTACACACTCCGGTACAGTAGGTGGCGGTATGCACCGGAAACAATTGGTTGCGATCCGCCAATAATACTAGAGAAGAAGAAAAAGATCCAAGAACCAATCACACAGCAGAAATATGCGACAGCAGCGTGCACGTCAGCAGTGTTGCAACCTTAGCGACTTTGTCGCTATATTTAGCGATTTTCAGACCCCTCTAGCGACAAATTTTCAAAAAGCGACTAGCGACAAATCTAGCGACTTTTTCTGGAGTTATTGGAGACTTTTGGAGACTTTCTGAAGTGAAAGCACACATCGTTCTTACTCTAATCAATGAGCAGCGGGTGCTGCGACCCCATCCCAAAGCACTCATAGTCGGCCCAGTCCTCGCGCGGCAAGCCCCTCCCAGCTGCAGTCAGAGCAGGAGTTGTTCACCCCTAGTGATGAGTCGTTCATGAAGCGATTCGTTCTTTTGAACGAATCTTTAATATGACTCGGGAACAACTAGTCATCTCAGAGAGCGAGTCGTTCATTTTTGTGTAGACCGGCGCATGCGCATTCCGCCACATCTCATACAGGAAACAGAAAGGAGATGCAGACAGCGAGACCAACCCCCTGGAATGGTGGAAGATCAATTCAGCAATATACCCCAGAGTGAGCCTCCTGGCAAAACATTACCTGTGTATTCCTGCCACCAGCTCACCCTCAGAGCGTGCTTTTAGCACAGGTGGTAATATAGTGTCCTGCCACAGGGCAGCTTTAAAGCCAGACACTGTGGACAGACTAGTGTTTCTGGCAAAACCTGTAAAAGTTTACAAATTGTGTGCACTAGCTAAAAGTTGAATATTTTTGTTTACATTTTGCAAATTTAATCTACCTCTTAAAGCCAGACACAGTGGACAGACTAGTGTTTCTGGCAAAAACCTGTAAAAGTTTTACAAATTGTGTGCACTAGCTAGTTGTTGTATATTTTTCATGTTTACGTTTTGCACATTTAGAATACCTCTTAAATCCAGACACTTTTACAGACCAGTCTTCCTGGCAAAAGAATAAAAAATACAACTGAAAGTTTTACAAATTGTGTGCACTTGCTAGAAGTTGTATATTTTTATGTTTATATTTTGCATTTAATGTACCTCTTAACGCCAGACACTGTTTACAGTTAGTCTTCTGGTTGGAAAAAAACTGTAATGTTTACAAATTATGTTTACAATAGTATTATGTTTACATTTTGGAAATGTGTAATTTTTTTTTTTTAGTAAACTATACTTTTAAAGTGTAATTTAATGAACCCTCTCATTTTTGTGGCTTCAGTCATTCAGGCATACTATTTTTAAGCTGGAAGCATTAACAACTTGTATCGAATATCGAAAATCGTTATCGTTCAATATGGATATTTTATTTCGAGATCACATTTTTGCCATATCGCCCAGCCCTACTTCTCTCTAAATCCCGTAAACGTCCCTTAGGTAAACGGCATATTTAATGGTTCAAACTTCTCTTCCACTCCACAAAGTTCTAGTCAGTAAATGTTATTGTTTATCATTCTCATTATCCGTCAATAATCTTTCTTTCTTTCCTTTGTGTCCTATCCCATTATTCCCCATTAATATGTTAACTTTGTATAATCTTTAATAAAACCCCATAAAACATTAAAGATTATGATTTGGTGTTTTAATGTTTATGAAGACATATTCAAAACAGATAGAATTCTATTCCTTCAGATTAATTGAGACTTAGTAAATATAATCAGTTTCCCAGAACTCATCTGGGTGGTGCCCTCAACGAGACAATAATTTTGATAATAAAAATATTAGTTGATAATTTACCCAAATTAATAAATTAATATTTCTATTACATTACACAGTACACTACATTATTAAGAAATGGCAGTCATCAGGAACAGTGGAAGTTAAAGCAAGACCTGGAAGACCAAGAAAAATATCAGACAGAACGGCTCGCAGGATTGTGAGAAAAGTAAGTCAAAACCCACGTTTGACTGCACGATCCCTCCAGAAAGATCTGGCAGACACTGGAGTTGTGGTACACTATTCCACTATAAAGAGATACTTGTACAAATATGGACTTCATGGAAGAGTCATCAGAAGAAAACCTCTTCTACGTCCTCAACACAAAAATCAGCGTTTGAAGTTTGCAAATGAACATATAGACAAGCCTGATGCATTTTGGAAACAAGTTCTGTGGACCGATGAGGTTAAAATAGAACTTTTTGGCCGGAATGAGCAAAGGTATGTTTGGAGAAGAAAGGGCACAGAATTTAATGAAAAGAACCTCTGTCCAACTGTTAAGCATGGGGGTGGATCGATCATGTTTTGGGGTTGTTTTGCAGCCAGTGGCACAGGGAACATTTCACAAGTAGAAGGAAAAATGGATTCAATAAAATTTCAGAAAATTTTGGATACTAACTTGATGCCATCTGTGAAAAAGCTGAAGTTAAAGAGAGGATGGCTTCTACAAATGGATAATGATCCTAAACACACCTCAAAATCCACGGTGGATTACATCAAGAGGCATAAACTAAAGGTTTTGCCATGGCCTTCACAATCTCCTGACCTCAACATAATTGAAAATCTATGGATAGACCTTAAAAGAGCAGTGCGTGACAGACAGTGTTGTGCCTGAACGCGTTCATTGAACGATAGTTCATGAACTCGTTCATATTTTGGGCGAACGTGAACTGAACGTGCTGTATTACTGCCTGATGAACGTTACTGTGAACTCGTTCATTCTGGTGTCTGTGAACGGCACGTTCTCTCAGGTTAACTTCGTTCAATAGGTGCCAGATTTCTATAGAGAAAAGCCGAAAACCCGGCTAAAACACACATAAGCGGGTCTTAATATGTAGCGGAAAAACACCAAACCTGGTAACACCAGCCACCTGTGTCGCGCCGCCGTCCGCCGCATGCGTGGCGCGTCATCAAAAAAAAAAAAAAAATAAAGCATGGAGGCGACAGCAGCATGTAGTAAGGCATATGATCATTTAAATTCATTCATGTAACTTGTTTGTTGAACCTGCCTGGTCTATTTTTCCAGGATTCCAGTATTCTGTTTAAGCATGTGGACAATGGAAAATTATTAAAATTTAAAAACGTTTTTACCTTAATGATTACTGTCCTGTTTTTCTTTGAATAATTCCTCATTAAAAAAGACCATTCAAGCAGCACGTTTTTCCTCATGTTCTTGAGAATGTACTGTAGGGTTGAAAGTTGCAGCTGCTACTAGTGTGGAGTGAATGGACAGCAACAAAGCATAAAAGCAACAATGTCCCCTCAATGCTAATGTAAACCCTGGTTGGATAAGGATTGAAAATTGGATATGAAAATTAAATCTGACGCATAGCTTCATTGTTAAAACTGATAAAATAATTGCTGTCTGTGATTCTACTGTATATGGGCTGTGGCAATAATTTTGAAAAATAATAGCTCGCAGCAACATATGGAAAAAAAGAACTATGAACTAGTTCATTTTTGGAACTGTGAACTTAGTTCAAAATTTTGAAGTTTGAACTATGAACTGAACTAGTTCATTTTAAAATTTGTGAACTGAACTTTGAACTAGTTCTTGTAGAAAGTGAACTTTCCCAACACTGGTGACAGACAGCCCAGAAATCTCAAAGAACTGGAAGACTTTTGTAAGGAACAATGGACAAAGATACCTCAAACAAAAATTGAAAGACTCTTGGCTCGTTACAAAAGCGTTTACAAGCTGTGATACTTGCCAAAGGGGGCAGTACAAGGTATTAACTCTGCAGGGTGCACAAACTTTTGCAGACACCATTTTTTTGTTTTCTGTTATTTTGAAAGTGTAAATGATGGAAATAAAATCTAACTTTTTTTGACTTATTATAAGGATGTCTAATCTGTCATTTGATGCCTTTTGGAGATTTTTCCATCATCATCTCCGAGTCTTTATGCACATTAATAACAATTTTTACCTGGGGTGCCCAAACTTTCGATCCCCACTGTATATTGGATTGAGGTGAAGTGGAAAGGAGGAGTAATGACTCATCCTTTTCAACAGGATCAAAACAGCTGCGGGGTCAGAGTTGTAAAGGTTAAATGAGTGTTTTATTGTGTTCTCTAATATTTGATAATATTGTGACAAAACACCTTTTATTAAAGATATTTTTGTTTAGATGGCCAGAGCAATATTGGAGAACTTTCCATTGATCCTCCAAATCCTGTTTTCAACAAAAAAAAGTTGCATGGCAAGAGAGCGCATAGAAATGGCTCTTAAAATCCTTCAAGGATCAGGTAAGCAGACTTTATGTACGTGTGGTTCTAAAGCCAAATAAAATAAAGCAAAATTAGTTTTTACAATTACAGTTTTACAATTTTAGTACACTTTTTACACAAATAATGCCTTCCAACTAGGGGTGTGACGGTTAGTATATAACCGTGTGATCGGCGGTTATAGTTGAACACCGTCATTAGAACTCTATAACCGCCAAAACCGTGTCATTAAAATATTTTTTATATTTACCACTTCATTAAATTTTGCTTTGTAGAAAACCTTTCTTAAAAACGAATTCTGTTTTGTACAAATGTTATCTTAATTTTAATAAATGTTTCATTAACCAATTGCATGTATTTTAATAAATAAAAAGCAAATATAGCAGACAATGATAACATGGAAGCGCCAGCGCGCCGCGTTCACTTGCACTGCACTGTGAACTAGAGCGCATCTCATCGTAAATGAAACTCAGCGTAGGCCTATGCCTCATACATTAGCACAAATACAGTGCCAGCCACTCAGGAGCTTTTGGCAAAGTCATCTTTCCTTGACCCACGATACAGAGGCAATGGGGGGAATGGATTGGGGGAGACAAAAGATGCACTCCGGGAAATTGTATCAGCTGACGAGGAAACGGAGGCAGAGTTAGTGGTGCCGGAGGCTGCTGCTGCTGGAGATGATTCGGGAGAGGTCTGTGCACAATCTTGGAGATCTCCTTAATAAAGCGGAGGTCTGAAATCTCTGCCCCTTTACCGATCAGAGCGCGCTGACACGGAGTTAACCCGCTATCTCCAAGAACAACCAATTGACTCTACGGCAGATCCACTAGCATGGTGGCGAGACAATGAAACACGCTATCCGCTCTTAGCAAAATTGGCACGTAAATACATGTGTATTTGTGCTACAAGCACAGCATCAGAGCGAGTTTTTAGCACTGCGGGGAACATAGCTACCCCTGTCAGATCGTTTTGTTTACTGTGTGTGATTTATTTAAAACAAAGCACGTTCATTGCAAAGTTCTTATTTATTTATTTTTTGTTAAGGATTTGTTCACTGTGTGTGATTCATTTAATAAGCACATTCACTGCTAGTTGTCTTGCTGTTAATTTAAATAAACGTAGAGCAAGTAGCTAATCAGTGTCTGCTCCGTTTATTCAAACTAATACCCCCAGCGCCCCGACGGTTATGTTATGAACCGTCACATTTGACTCACGTCATAACCGTCATCACCAATTCTGAAACCGGCACACCCCTACTTCCAACCTGTCCCACCTTTCTTTGAACTTTTGCTGTGACTTGGCACTGTGGCACAATGGCAACAATTCAATTTTTGTTTTATTCTACACCTCTGGGAAAGCTAACCAGTTTGTTTATATCTAATCTAGCCTCTGACCATTGATGACCCTCAAAGGAGTTACGCTACCAGTATATTTTCCTCTTGATCAAAAGAAATACCTTAATACAAAACTAAATGCTACTTTTTAGTGTTTCCAATGGACTCCCGGTGCAATGTGTGCATCGAACAGGCCAAAGAAATCTGCAGGTGCAAGAACAAGAATAACACTGACTGGGTAAGATAGAAAGACTGATAAAGTGATTAAATTTCCAGATTTACAGTGTTTCCTTATCATACAACAGACGGACTGTGACATGTAGAGTGTGTTGGGATGGATGATGAAGAATTTAAGGAGACAATGAAAAATGAATGGAATTGTGCTTTGTGCAAATGAATGTTTACTTTATGTGTTATTATGTACATAGTTATTAGTAGTAGTAGTAGTATTAGTTAAATAACTGTTGTGTGTTCCTCCCAAACAGTTCAACTTTCGTTTCATCAGTCCTCAAAATATTTAGACAGAAGTTCTGTGGACTGTCCAAGTGCCTTTTTGTGAACATTAAACCTGCAGCAATGTTTTTTTAGACAGCAGTGGCTTCCTCCGTGAGTCCTCCCATGAACACCATTCTTGGCCAGTGTTTTACATAAAGTCAATGTTTGCTCAGAGATATTGGACTGTGCCAGTGATTTCTGTGAGTATGAGTATTCTGCGCTGAACTCTTGTTATTTTTGGTGGATGGTCACTCTTTGGGAGAGAAGCAACAGAGCCAAACTCTCTCCATTTGTAGACAAATTCTCTAACTTGTAACCTTTCCCGGCTTCATACAAATCAACAATTCTTAATCGCAGATCTTCAGAGTGCTCTTTTGAGCAAGCAATGGTGCACATCAGACAAATGTCCTTGAAAATCCTTGATTTTGTACATGGTACTAGTAGGCTAGTACTATGAATATGAAGTGGATTGAAGTGACTAGGTCACATGACCTGAAAGCTATTGAAAAAAATCCATATTTGTACATATAAGTAGTTTGGTGAAAATAAATTTGTTTATCTTGAAGCTATTGGATTTCTTTATTTACTTCGTTCCCCGTGATCGTCATTGACGGTCCCTAAGTCTCATTGCTCCGTGCTAAGGGCGGTGCTTCGAGAATGAGTTCCCCGCAACCATGACACATTAGTCGGACACAGACAACTAAGCCTCCCGGTGAAAGTGCGGAGCCGAATATCCAACGTCCAACGTCAATCTAACTTCACCGCGGTATTACATCCGGGCTTTTCGGCTTTTACTCGCCCATTCGTAATGACAATGTTGGTGAATAGGGGACCAATGGGCGGATAACATCCATAATTATTTACAATATATGGCTCTAACCAGTGGGGGGCAGCAATGCACTAGTCTCCCGGAAATTGAAAGAAGAAGAAGAAGAAGAAACTTCCGCCTGTCGCTACTTTGAGTTAGCCTGGCTCCGCCCTCCTACGTACTTCCGCTCAATTTCATTTCGCTTCAGTACTACGTCTGGGATTGCTGTATATTCTTAGGTTTCCAGAAATCAATTTTTTGTAGGACCAATCAGCGAACAGAGGGAGTGGCTGAGAACGATGACGTTGATGTAGTGCTTCAGTTTGTGTTGGAGTAATGACAGCGGAGAAAGACGTGAGAAAAGCTATTCTGTCCGTTGTTGAAAATCTGCCGAATATCCAGAAGTTAAAGCCGGAGCAATGTTGAAAAACTGCCGAATATCCAGAAGTTAAAGCCGGAGCAAGAACAATGTTTGCTAAGTTTTGTTGGTGGACATGATGTTGTGGCCCTCCTCCCCACGGGGTTCGGGAAAAGTTTGATTTTCCAGCTCACTCCGCTAGTGGTGAATGAGTTAGCTAAGGCTAAGACTTGTTGTTGTTTCCGGTCGGTTTCGGCGCATGACATACGTCACGACCACACGTTAGCGATTGGCTATGGCAGATCCTGAGTGACTCTGGGCAGATCCAATAGTTTTAAACTTCAACAGAGTTCCCGCATACAAGGAAGTAAACGCTTGTCAATGGAGCGAGGCCAGACTCTCTGTACAAATGAAATGTACGAGAGTCTGGTAGAACCAGGCTAACTTTGAGTGTCCCCTGTGTGTTTGATTTTCACACAGCGGGAATGAGTTTCGCCAATCGCTGTCGTTTGTCGCCCCCCTCCCTTGTGTTTAGGTTTAGCCCATTAAATTGCGCGTGTCTCTGAAGACGTCATGACGTACCGATTGGGTGATTGACGTAAGGCGTGGCTTCCTGATCCTTTCGCCGCTGATTACGGTGTTTTTCTGCCGCGAAGTTCACCGCTTCCAACAAAACCTCTGCGTCCGAACCGGTCTCCATCTTTGAGGCTCTGTGCAAGTCGGTTTCCGTGTTGTTTACAACCGGAAAACCTGTGCACGTCACTTCCGCGAAGCTGGAACTATAAAATGCACACATTTCAGATCGAAGCACTTTTATTGGCCTCTAATCCTTTGGTGTAAAGTGTTAGACATCTTCAGAGGCTTTTTATCAACTAGACTGAATTACACTTTAAAGATGGATGCGAGTTTTGTTTTTAGCCTTGAAGCAAAAACCTGACGTCACTTTGTGACATAACGCTAGCTCCGTAGCTAGAGCAATAAATGCGCTATATTCAGCTTAATTTACAGTATAAATGTTAATAAAACTTGAAACATATTTGTCGTAAGGTAAGACAGTTATATTATTAAGTACGTAAAATCTTAAGTTATTTTAGGCTTTGTTGTAGCCTCGAACCGCGCCGAAATGCTGTATTCTTCCTTTTTCACGTTTCAGTCGTATTTCTTCCTCTTTTCTTTCTAAAACACTGAACACAAATGCATACGGCTTTCACGAAGTTGTTAGAGTTTTGTGTAGTTTTAGTGTTTAAACCTCTCTGGTGTCAGTCCCTGGTCTCGTTCCCTGTTGTTGGACCCAGAACATGGCGGTGAGTGTCCGCCGGGACGCCCCTCCGTTACCGGACCTGTCTCTGCTGAAGAGACTGGCCCGGGACCAGCTCATCTTCCTCCTGGAGCAGGTACGAACCGAGCCAGTCTCAGGTGGACTGGGTTTAAACAGGATTAAAAGGTTAGCTCAGAAAACCGTGTTAATGGAAATGCTTCATTTGAGATAATTTTGAGGAAAAAACGTTTGGCAATGTATTAACTTATTCAGCAACTCAATCTAGTTTTATGTTGGAAATATGACGTTTAAAGCCTTATAAAACAGAAATATGCTTTTATTTCAGCCTTATGTAGTAGTATTTGAAATCTAAATGAGAGTTTATTGGACACATGCTGCTGTCAGTTTCAACAAAGATAAAGATGTCAGGGCTCTTAGTTTTAATTTCATTTGTTTCCTCTGAATATTAGTCCTGTTCTTTAGAAACTGTCCTGTCAGCTGTCACAGTGAGACTTAAGTAACGCCTTTATAACAGCTTCCAGGTAAAAAGGACCTGTTCATCGAGGGAGACCTGATGAGTCCTTTGGATAGAATTGCCAACGTCTCCATTTTAAAGGTCTGTCCAATAACAACTGTTGTTATCTTATTGTCTTCACACAAACATCACTGATGTCTTGATGCTGAGGCTGAAGGTTAAGGCTTGTAAAAAATAAGCAGTGCTCATTTCTTTGGGTTTTACATCTGATTACTTTTTATAATAACATCATAAACAGGTCTTTTCTGTCTGTGTTTGTTCAGGAACATGAAGTGGACAAACTCTACAAAGTAGAGCATAAACCTGTGGTGTCCTCCTCAGACCAGTGAGTTTCTACTGTTTACAGTCCTCATGTCACTACAGGCTCAAGGGTCAAAGGTTACATTTCAGAACAGTTATTTCGGTGAGCTTCAGGAAAGAGCTGACAGAACATAAATATTCAGTCAGATCAGTGTTAGAGCGGTCCTTCAACCAGAAGGTTGGCGGTTCGATTCCTGCTCTCCCCACAGTTCATACTGTCGTTGTGTCCTTGGGCAAGACACTTAACCCACCTTGCCTCCAGTGGTGTCCCAGCTGTAACACTGGTGTAAGTCACTTTGGATAAAAGCGTCAGATAAATGTAAATGAGTGAAATGTTTTAAAAGACTTTAG
Source organism: Perccottus glenii (assembly GCA_024416835.2). Lineage (NCBI taxonomy): Eukaryota > Metazoa > Chordata > Actinopteri > Gobiiformes > Odontobutidae > Perccottus > Perccottus glenii. The sequence continues at coordinate 105,571 of JALDQB020000062.1, forward strand.
TTATTCTTTAGTTGTTTTAAAGATTAGGCTTCTTAATTCTGGGTTTTCAGAGAATACTGTCTCTTGGTTCTCAAACTATCTTAGTGACAGAACCCAGCAGAGGTGGGGACAAGTCACACATGGTAAAGTCCAAGCAAGTCTCAAGTCTGAACCATCAAGTCTCGAGTCAAGTCTCAAGTCACAGTTCAGATAAATCAAGTCAAGTCAAGGGTTCACCCTAAGCAAGTCAAGTCGAGTCCTGATAAGTTTCAAGTCAAGTCACAGTACTAAAATAAAAAGAGGTAAAAATGTACAAATAACAAATGTACAATAAAATGGTACATTTTTTTCCATACAAATTTATTTTTGCACAGAAAAGATGAACTTACATAATGTATCTTATTCATTATACATTTTGCTCTATGTGAATCATATTCATATCTGTTCTACATTAATATCTGAAAATAAAATTAAATTGTGTTGTTTACACAAAACATTTAAAGTCTAAGATATTGGACTGTATAATCCAATCTGTCTAATTCAGTTTAATTGAAATAGTCTAAAATGTGTTGCATTTACAGAAAATAAGGTTTGCCAAGACAATGGCACTAAGCTGTGAACGATGGGGCCGCATAATAATCCCCCCATGACTGGACACACGCTCGACAGGTGCACTTGAAGCAGGCACAGCCAATACCCTCATTGCAATTTGGAACAGTGAAGGCTTCGTCTCCTTGTTAATTCCCCAAAACAAAAGGCAGTTCTGGCCATCACAATTGTCCAGGTATAAACAAATTATTGTGACTGAAAAACTGCCTAATATGTAATTGTGCTGTAATTATTCTTGTCTGTATGACCAAAAAAAAAAAAGGCGCTAGTGATTACATTGGCGCCTCCGTGTTAGCCTGTCATGCAGTATGGTATAAGCGCAATGCCTTTTAGTTTCCACAAGCAGTCCACAAACACAATGCGCACATTTAATACAGACATTATAGCCTACATGAAATAAATGGAGCGGCCCGCTCATTTTAAGATGCCTAGCAACATTAAAATTCAGGATAAGACATCTATTTACGAGACGTATCAGTAATGATAATGGTCACATTTCTAACAAGAAAAAAACATAATATGCAACCAAGGCTAAATTATGACAAACATAATAAGATTAATTCATTAAATTAATTATAGATCTTAGTGAAACTGACTATAAAGAGATGACTTTCTTACCTTTCCTTGTGGTTCTTGAAATGTCGAAGACAATTTGACGTCGTGGTTGTCGTGTCGGATATTCTTGCGTTGCAAATTTTGCATCTGGCAAATCTTTTTTTATTGGCACGGTCCAGATCAAAGTCCTTATAGCCAAATGAGACTATATGTGGAGCTCGACTAACTTTACTGTCTTCCATGTTTGGCGCGGTTTGAATTATGTAGCGTTAAATTCACATACGCTGATTAGTGGTGCTGACGTCACAATAATTATTATTTTAAAATTTATTTTATTGCTGTTTTATTAATTATAAGTTCAAGTCATTGTCGAGTCTTCCACTTCAAGTCAAGTCTCAAGTAATTTCAAAACTCAAGCACCTTCTCTTAAACAAGCCATTGCACATTTACAGGATGCCTTCACTGTGCTCCAAAACACGCTGCTACAGTTGAAACTTGTGCTTAATGCAGAAAAAACCAAGCTCTTCACGGGCACTCGGAATAGACCACTGAATGTTCCTCAGTGATTACTCTCGACGGACGTGAAATACAGACTGTTACAACTTATAAGTATCTTGGTATTGTTATTGATGATTGCCTGTCATTTAAGCCTCATGTTCACTGTCTAGTGAAAAAGTTGAGGCTAAAATTGGGTTTTTACTTTCGAAATAACCTGTGTTTTTCTTTTAATGTTAAAAACGATTAGTGACATCCACTTTTTTAATCTGTGCTGGACTATGGTGATATATTATATATGCATTCATCTGCTCAATGCCTTAAAAAGATTGACGCAGCCTTTCATGCATCGCTGAGATTTATTACTAACTGTAAAGCTCGCAGCCACCACTGTGAGCTGTACTCTGGTGTAGGGTGGTCTGCTCTGGCCACACGGAGGCTTTGTCATTGGTACATATTTATATATAAGGCTATTCTTGGTGTGCTTCCATCCTATTTATGTTCACTTCTTATGAAAAAAGTGCTGGTCATTACTCTGTCCGTTCTCAGGCTGTCGTCTTGTTTTCTGTCCCACATGTCAGGACTGAGCTGGGTAAAAAGGCCTTTCTTTATTCTGCTCCCTTTTCATGGAATGTGCTGCAGAACAACTTAAAACTTAGTAAATTGATTCCTTTGAGTGCTTTTAAGTTAAGAATGAGATGTTTTGAGTTGAAATCCCTCACATGTTAATGTTTTTAATTGAGATTTCATTGTAAGAGCATAATTGTGTGTCTTTGTACGTATGTAATGATGTAATTCAGCTGCCTATCTTGGCCAGGTCTCCCTTGCAAAAGAGATTTTTAATCTCAATGGGCTTCTCCTGGTTAAACAAAGGATAAATAAATTCATTTCCAGGGACGCTGACAGAGGTGGAGTCAGAGGCAGTTGTTCAGTTGCAGCTCCTGGACACACGTTAAAACACACAGCACCAGACAAAAGACCAAAGACAAGCAGAATCTATAATTTAGACACAGAGCTGTCTCTCACTCTGATGTGTCTAAGGGCCTTTTCATCAAATAAACTTTAAATAAACAAAAGTGTTCAGATTTGTGACGATTAAAGGCAACAACAGAAAAGACAAAATAATGAGATGTGTGTTAAACCTGTTCCAGACTGTGTTTCCTGATCAGACCCAGGATCCAGACGGTCAAATGGATCTGTGGTGAGTCTTATTCATTTATGACTAGTCTTCTACTGAAATATAATTTATTTATGACCTCGGAGGCCTAATCTGTTCTGACCTGTTTTACTCAGACGTGGTGAACGCAGACAAAGCTGTGGGCAGAGTCCGACAATACAAGATCATCTTCACTCCTCAGAAGGTCTGTACTACTGTACACTTATATACTATACTGTATGCTTATACAAACACAATTCCAAAAAAGTTGGGACACTGTGAATAAATTTGTCAATTGTGAATAAAAACAAAATGCAATGATGTGGAAGTTTCAAATTTCAATATTTTATTCAGAATACAACATAAATAACATATCAAATGTTGAAAGTGAGACATTTTGAAATGTAATGCCAGATATTGGCTCATTTTGAATTTTATGAAAGCTACAAATTCCAAAAAAGAGGCCGGAAAAGTTAAATGTACAAATAAGGAACAGCTGGAGGTCACGTTTGCAACTTATCAGGTCAATGTGCAACATGCTTGGAATTAAAAGAGCCTCTCGGGGGGGGCAGTGTCTCTCAGAAGTCAAGATGGACATTCTCCCAATGATGCAGCAAAAAATAGTGGAGCAATATCAGAAAAGAGTTTCTCAGAGAAATATTGCAAAGAGTTTGAGGTTCTCATCATCTACAGTTCATAATATCCTCCAAAGATTCAGAGAATCTGGAACAATCTCTGTGAGTAAGGGTCTAGGACAGAAAACCAGACTGGAGGCCCGTGATCTTCGGGCCCTTAGACGACACTGCATCACAAACAGGAATGTTACTGTAATGGAAATCACAACATGGCTCAGGAACACTTCCAGAAAACATTGTCGGTGAACACAATCCACCGGGCCTTTCCCTGTTGTCGAGTAAAACTCTATAGGTCAAAAAAGAAGTCATATGTAAACATGATCCAGAAGCACAGGTGTTTTCTCTGGAGCCAAGGCTCATTTAAAATGGACTGTGGCAAAGTGGAAAACTGTTCTGTGTCAAACAAATAAAATGTGAAGTTCTTTTGGGAAAACTTGGGACACCATGTCATCGGGACTAAAGAGGACAAGGACAACCCAAGTTGTTCTGAGCTCAGTTCAGAAGCCTGTATCCAGTGTTGGGAAAGTTCACTTTCTACAAGAACTAGTTCAAAGTTCAGTTCACAAATTTTAAAATGAACTAGTTCAGTTCATAGTTCAAACTTCAAAATTTTGAACTAAGTTCACAGTTCCAAAAATGAACTAGTTCATAGTTCTTTTTTCCATATGTTGCTGCGAGCTATTATTTTTCAAAATTATTGCCACAGCCCATATACAGTAGAATCACAGACAGCAATTATTTTATCAGTTTTAACAATGAAGCTATGCGTCAGATTTAATTTTCATATCCAATTTTCAATCCTTATCCAACCAGGGTTTACATTAGCATTGAGGGGACATTGTTGCTTTAATGCTTTGTTGCTGTCCATTCACTCCACACTAGTAGCAGCTGCAGCTTTCAACCCTACAGTACATTCTCAAGAACATGAGGAAAAACGTGCTGCTTGAATGGTCTTTTTAATGAGGAATTATTCAAAGAAAAACAGGACAGTAATCATTAAGGTGAAAACGTTTTTGTCCACATGCTAAAACAGAATATTGGAATCCTGGAAAAATAGACCAGGCAGGTTCAACAAACAAGTTACATGAATGAATTTAAATGATCATACGCCTTACTACATGCTGCTGTCGCCTCCATGCTTTATTATTTTTATTTTTTTGATGACGCGTCACGCATGCGGCGGACGGCGGTGCCGTTCACAGACACCAGAATGAACGAGTTCACAGTAACGTTCATCAGGCAGTAATACAGCACGTTCAGTTCATGTTCGCCCAAAATATGAACGAGTTCATGAATTCATCAATGAATGCGTTCAGGCACAACACTGCCTGCATCTCTGATGGTCTGGGGTTGTATGAGTGAGTGTGACATGGGCAGCTTACACATCTGGAAAAACACCATCAATGAAAGGTATATCCAAGTTCTAGAACAACATATGCTCTCATCCAGACGTCGTCTCTTTCAGGGAAGACCTTGTATTTTCCAACATGACAAAGCCAGACCACATCCTGCATCAGTTACAACATCACGACTGCGTAGAAGAAGGATCTGGTTCTGAAATTACCAGATCTTTCACCCATAGAAAACATTTGGTGCATCATAAGACATGTATTAGAAAAGAATGGGACAACATTCCTATTCCTAAACTTGAGCAACATGTCTCCTCAGTCTCCAGTCGTTTGCGGACAGTTATAAAAAGAAGAGGGGATGCCACACACTGGTAAACATGACTTTTCCCAACTGGAGTTGATGCCATGAAATTTAAAATGAACTTATTTTCCCCTTTTAAACATTTGATATGTCATCTGTTGTATTCTGAATAAAATACTGAAAATTTAAAATTTCACATTATTGAATTCTTTTTTAAAATCACAATTTGTACAGTGTCCCAACTTTTTTATGCAATTGGGTTTGTAATATACTGTACACTTAAATACTATACTGTACAATTTTGAACACTTGTATAATATTATGTACACATATATTGTTCTGTACAATAATATACTATACTGTACTATATTAAACACTTGTATACAATACTGTACTGAGATTGTATCATACTCTTTAGGGAAAAGTACATTTGGTCAATCCATCTTCTCAGTCGCTGTAGCTAATGAATGGAATCATACACCCTCTAAACGCCATCAACAATTCAAACGCCATCCGCACTAAACGCCATCAACAATCTAAACGCCATCCGCAATCTAAACGCCATCAACAATCTAAACGCCATCAGCAATCTAAACGCCATCCGCGATCTAAACGCCATCCGCAATCTAAACATTTAGTCATTTTACATTTACATTTAGTCATTTAGCAGACGTTTTTATCCAAAGCGACTTACATTCACCAGTGTTACATATACAGATGACGCTTTCATTTAAAGCGACTTACATTAAGGTTCCATTCACCAGTGTCACAGCTGGAACACCACTGGAGGCAAGGTGGGTTAAGTGTCTTGCCCAAGGACACACCGACATTATGAACAGTGGGGTGAGCGGGATTCGAACCGCCTACCTTCCGGTTGAAGTATGACCACTCTACCACTGAGCCACTGCCGCCATCCGCAATCTAAAAGCCATCCGCAATCTAAACACCTACCACACATTTAAGATACAGCTGAAGAAATGGCTTATTGACGACCAACGCTGTGAGCACTGACTCTTCCTCTCTCTGCTGCTGCTGGCCTCTGACCTGTGTTCTGTCCCGTCTCTGATGTTTGATTGTTGTGTAGGCTGTGTTTGTCTGTGATGTTTGATTGTTGTGTAGGCTGTGTTTGTCTGTGATGTTTGATTGTTGTGTAGGCTGTGTTTATCTCTGATGTTTGATTGTTGTGTAGACTGTGTTTGTCTGTGATGTTTGATTGTTGTGTAGGCTGTGTTTGTCTCTGATGTTTGATTGTTGTGTAGGCTGTGTTTGTCTCTGATGTTTGATTGTTGTGTAGGCTGTGTTTGTCTCTGATGTCTGATTGTTGTGTAGGCTGTGTTTGTCTGTGATGTTTGATTGTTGTGTAGGCTGTTTGTCTCTGATGTTTGATTGTTGTGTAGGCTGTGTTTGTCTCTGATGTTTGATTGTTGTGTAGGTTGTGTTTGTCTGTGATGTTTGATTGTTGTGTAGGCTGTGTTTGTCTGTGATGTTTGATTGTTGTGTAGGCTGTGTTTGTCTCTGATGTTTGATTGTTGTGTAGGCTGTGTTTGTCTCTGATGTTTGATTGTTGTGTAGACTGTGTTTGTCTCTGATGTTTGATTGTTGTGTAGGCTGTGTTTGTCTCTGATGTTTGATTGTTGTGTAGGCTGTGTTTGTCTCTGATGTTTGATTGTTGTGTAGACTGTGTTTGTCTGTGATGTTTGATTGTTGTGTAGGCTGTGTTTGTCTCTGATGTTTGATTGTTGTGTAGGCTGTGTTTGTCTCTGATGTTTGATTGTTGTGTAGGTTGTGTTTGTCTGTGATGTTTGATTGTTGTGTAGGCTGTGTTTGTCTGTGATGTTTGATTGTTGTGTAGACTGTGTTTGTCTGTGATGTTTGATTGTTGTGTAGGCTGTGTTTGTCTCTGATGTTTGATTGTTGTGTAGACTGTGTTTGTCTCTGATGTTTGATTGTTGTGTAGGCTGTGTTTGTCTCTGATGTTTGATTGTTGTGTAGGCTGTGTTTGTCTCTGATGTTTGATTGTTGTGTAGACTGTGTTTGTCTGTGATGTTTGATTGTTGTGTAGGCTGTGTTTGTCTCTGATGTTTGATTGTTGTGTAGGCTGTGTTTGTCTGGGATGTTTGATTGTTGTGTAGGCTGTGTTTGTCTGTGATGTTTGATTGTTGTGTAGGCTGTGTTTGTCTGATGTTTGATTGTTGTGTAGGCTGTTTGTCTGTGATGTTTGATTGTTGTGCAGGCTGTGTTTGTCTGATGTTTGATTGTTGTGTAGGCTGTTTGTCTGTGATGTCTGATTGTTGTGTAGGCTGTGTTTGTCTCTGATGTTTGATTGTTGTGTAGGCTGTGTTTGTCTGTGATGTTTGATTGTTGTGTAGGCTGTTTGTCTGTGATGTCTGATTGTTGTGTAGGCTGTGTTTGTCTGTGATGTTTGATTGTTGTCTAGGCTGTGTTTGTCTGATGTTTGATTGTTGTGTAGGCTGTTTGTCTGTGATGTTTGATTGTTGTGTAGGCTGTGTTTGTCTGATGTTTGATTGTTGTGTAGGCTGTTTGTCTGTGATGTCTGATTGTTGTGTAGGCTGTGTTTGTCTCTGATGTTTGATTGTTGTGTAGGCTGTTTGTCTCTGATGTTTGATTGTTGTGTAGGCTGTGTTTGTCTGTGATGTTTGATTGTTGTGTAGGCTGTGTTTGTCTGTGATGTTTGATTGTTGTGTAGGCTGTGTTTGTCTGTGATGTCTGATTGTTGTGTAGACTGTGTTTGTCTGTGATGTTTGATTGTTGTGTAGGCTGTGTTTGTCTCTGATGTTTGATTGTTGTGTAGGCTGTGTTTGTCTGTGATGTTTGATTGTTGTGTAGGCTGTGTTTGTCTCTCATGTCTGACTGTTGTGTAGGCTGTGTTTGTCTCTGATGTTTGATTGTTGTGTAGGCTGTGTTTGTCTGTGATTTCTGATTGTTGTGTAGGCTGTGTTTGTCTCTGATTGTTGTGTAGGCTGTGTTTGTCTCTGATTGTTGTGTAGGCTGTGTTTGTCTGTGATGTTTGATTGTTGTGTAGGCTGTGTTTGTCTGTGATGTTTGATCGTTGTGTAGGCTGTTTGTCTCTGATGTTTGATTGTTGTGTAGGCTGTGTCTGTCTGTGATGTTTGATTGTTGTGTAGGCTGTGTTTGTCTCTGATGTCTAAATGTTGTGTAGGCTGTGTTTGTCTGATGTTTGATTGTTGTGTAGGCTGTGTCTGTCTGTGATGTTTGATTGTTGTGTAGGCTGTGTTTGTCTGTGATGTTTGATTGTTGTGTAGGCTGTGTCTGTCTGTGATGTTTGATTGTTGTGTAGGCTGTGTTTGTCTCTGATGTCTAAATGTTGTGTAGGCTGTGTTTGTTTCTGCTGTTTGATTGTTGTGTAGGCTGTGTTTGTCTGTGATGTCTGATTGTTGTGTAGGCTGTGTTTGTCTCTGATGTTTGATTGTTGTGTAGGCTGTGTTTGTCTGTGATGTCTGATTGTTGTGTAGGCTGTGTTTGTCTCTGATGTTTGATTGTTGTGTAGGCTGTGTTTGTCTCTGATGTTTGATTGTTGTGTAGGCTGTGTCTGTCTGTGATGTTTGATTGTTGTGTAGGCTGTGTTTGTCTGTGATGTTTGATTGTTGTGTAGGCTGTGTTTGTCTCTGATGTCTGATTGTTGTGTAGGCTGTGTTTGTCTCTGATGTCTGATTGTTGTGTAGGCTGTGTTTGTCTCTGATGTTTGATTGTTGTGTAGGCTGTGTTTGTCTCTGTCTGATTGTTGTGTAGGCTTTGTTTGTCTCTGATGTCTGATTGTTGTGTAGGCTGTGTTTGTCTCTGATGTTTGATTGTTGTGTAGACTGTGTTTGTCTCTGATGTTTGATTGTTGTGTAGGCTGTGTAGGCTGTGTTTGTCTCTGATGTTTGATTGTTGTGTAGGCTTTGTTTGTCTCTGATGTTTGATTGTTGTGTAGGCTGTGTTTGTCTCTGATGTTTGATTGTTGTGTATGCTGTGTTTGTCTGTGATGTTTGATTGTTGTGTAGGCTGTGTTTGTCTGTGATGTTTGATTGTTGTGTAGGCTGTGTTTGTCTCTGATGTCTGATTGTTGTGTAGGCTGTGTTTGTCTCTGATGTTTGATTGTTGTGTAGGCTGTGTTTGTCTCTGATGTTTGATTGTTGTGTAGGCTGTGTAGGCTGTGTTTGTCTCTGTCTGATTGTTGTGTAGGCTTTGTTTGTCTCTGATGTTTGATTGTTGTGTAGGCTGTGTTTGTCTCTGATGTTTGATTGTTGTGTAGGCTGTGTTTGTCTCTGATGTTTGATTGTTGTGTAGGCTGTGTAGGCTGTGTTTGTCTCTGTCTGATTGTTGTGTA
>JALDQB020000062.1:122500-195000 GCA_024416835.2 Perccottus glenii
TCTTATGTTTCTTAATATAAATCTTGTAAATTGTCTTTTATTCCTGTAAAGCACTTTGAGTTACCCAGTGTATGAATTGTGCTATATAAATAAAATTGCCTTGCCTTGCCTTACACACACATGCACATACACACACATACACACACATGCACATACACACACACACACATACATACATACACCCACACACATACACCCACATACATACACACACGCACACATGCGCATGCACACGCACACACACGCATGCACACATACACACACGCACACATACACACACGCACGCACACATACACACACATACACACACGCACGCACACACACGCATGCACACATACACACACGCACACATACACACACGCACGCACACATACGCACACATACACACACATACGCACACATACACACTAGTGTTGTCACGATACTGGAATTTCTAACTTCGATACGATACCTTCAAAAATATCGATATTCGATACCATTTTCGATACCAAAGGGAAAACAACTGTCACAATATTATTATTTTAAATTTTTTTAGTTAAAGATAAATATAAAATCAGCCAAGGTCCGCTTAGACCTTAGTTAACTTTCCTCACCGTGAGGGGTCCGGAAATTTTTAATAAAAGGATATGTGTTTGAATAAAATTCTTTAAAGTAAAGTCTAATTTATTCCACACCTACAGCCTCTTAAACAATATGGAGATGAATGTTGATAATCCACTGTTTTCTGTATTTTATTCTTTGGTTACATGAGGAGGATGTTTGAGTGTTTAGCTTTCGCAAAACACAGCTCACAGACAAAAGGAAAATACTACAAAATCAAAAGAAGCTAAAGCTAAAGCTCAGGACCTGGTGGTTTAATGACAACAGCCTGGAATCCTGCATATTATGCCTAGTACTCCTTCATGTGTGAGAACATTTAAATACAAAATCCTCAATTCAAGCCAAATTATTTTCTGATTAAAATAAACGTTCCCTCCCGTCCATAACGTCAGCGAATCTTTATTATGTTTTGCCAAGGCTTTTAAATTTTAGTGGTTTCTAACTCATTATCAGGCTACGCTAAACGTGTTGAAATTTCCCGCTGCTCTGTCCGTAACCATAGTAACCTGAGGACCTGCGCGTGTTGACGTAGTCGTCCTAGAAGTGCAGGTTCAAAAATATGTTTTACACAATGCGCTTGTAATTATCAATACTATCTTGCGGTCCAGATCGCGGTCCGCCTTTTTAAGACCCCTGATGTTGTGCACTAGTTCAAAGGCCTCTCAGATTGTCTTACTTTCAGAAACCAATAGTGCAAGTAAAAAAAAAAAAAAAAAAAAAACAACTCGGTATCGATACTCGGTATCGAAACTTCGGGAAATGAGTATCGTATCGTTTGAGATATTTCAGTATCGATATTTATCGAAATATCGATATTTTTGACAACACTAATACACACACACACACACACGCACATACACACACACACACACGCACACACATACACACACACACACACACACACACACACATATACACACACATACACAAACACATACACACATGCACACACACGCGCACACACACACACACATGCACACACACACACACACACATCACCCAGCAGGTAAGAGGTTTGCGTCCACCCTAGGAGGAGGGAGAAAAGAGAAAAAAAAAACTGTAATAGGTAGATGTGATAATATGAGCGGATTTAGTGTGTACCTACAGCTACAACCAGTGTAAACGTGTACCTACAGCTACAACCAGTGTAAACGTGTATCTACAGCTATAACCAGTGTAAACGCGTGTACCTACAGCTACAACCAGTGTAAACGCGTGTATCTACAGCTATAACCAGTGTAAACGCATCTACAGCTATAACCAGTGTAAACGTGTATCTACAGCTACAACCAGTGTAAACGTGTACCTACAGCTACAACCAGTGTAAACGTACCTACAGCTACAACCAGTGTAAACGGCGTGTATCTACAGCTACAACCAGTGTAAACGTGTACCTACAGCTACAACCAGTGTAAACGTGTACCTACAGTTACAACCAGTGTAAACGCAGTACCTACAGCTACAACCAGTGTAAACGTGTACCTACAGTTACAACCAGTGTAAACGTACCTACAGCTACAACCAGTGTAAACGTGTACCTACAGCTACAACCAGTGTAAACGCGTGTACCTACAGTTACAACCAGTGTAAACGCGTATCTACAGCTACAACCAGTGTAAACGCGTGTACCTACAGCTACAACCAGTGTAAACGCGTGTACCTACAGCTACAACCAGTGTAAACGTGTATCTACAGCTACAACCAGTGTAAACGTGTACCTACAGCTACAACCAGTGTAAACGCAGTACCTACAGTTACAACCAGTGTAAACGTGTACCTACAGTTACAACCAGTGTAAACGTGTACCTACAGCTATAACCAGTGTAAACGTGTATCTACAGCTACAACCAGTGTAAACGTGTACCTACAGCTACAACCAGTGTAAACGTGTACCTACAGCTACAACCAGTGTAAACGTATACCTACAGCTACCATTCCATAAAAATGGGGCTCTATAAGAAAAGGCTCTGTAGCCAGCAGACTTCTTCTTTACTCGAGGAAGTTGAAGGAGGCCAGCGTCCTGAGAGCGAAGGGTATGAGCTGGAGTATACCGGGTGATGAGGTCAGATAGGTCAGAGGGCGCGCGTCCACAAAGGATTTTATATGTTAACAGGAGAACTTTGAAATCTGCTCTAACATCAATAGGAAGCCAATGTAATGAAGCCAGGACCGGAGTAATGTGATCAAACTTCCTGGTCTTTGTTAAAAGTCTGGCGGCTGTATTTTGGACCATTTGTAGTCTGTGAGTACTTTTCCTCGGCAGTCCAGAGAATAACACATTGCAGTAGTCCAGCCTGGATGTGACAAATGCATGAATGAGAATTTCAGCATCAGCCAAAGAGAGGCAGGAGCGAATTTTTGAGATATTCCTCAAGTGAAAAAAGTGTGTAAAGATATCACAGACGTTTTTAACAGTTAAAATAATCACAGATAAAATCTGATAAAATATATTTTTATCTGGATGTTAGTGACTTTGTTTGTAATAAAATGAGTCATACGAAAGGGCTTAACAATAAATTAAATAATAAAAGAAAAAAGTTATGCATTATATTGCAGTCAAATGTCTGTAAAATAAAAATGATTGTAAAAGTAATATAATTTAATAATAATTGCTGCTGCACTGGAGGAAAGCCCTGTGATTGGTTAAAAGCAAAACACACGTCATACATAATAATTTTACATGCTGAGTCTGAAGCAAAAAGTGATTGATTTGTGTCAGACGCAGAAATGGAGGTGTTAAATGTGTGTTTACAGTAAAAACAGAAGAATGGATCTGTTACTGAAGGATTTTCAGCCAATGATGTGGAGAGTCGTACAGTAGCTCATGAGCGCTTCAGACTCAAACGAGTTCAACTGTAATGTGTTCTGCAGTGATGTGTTGGTTCTAATAGAGCCAGTTCACTGTGGTTGTTGTACACATGCTCTACAGACACATCATACTTGAGATGTAAGTACTACAGATACTTACATCTCTGTTTTGTCCGTCCACACGTCTCTACGTCTGGAGTTTTAAATAGTCTTCACTTTGGGAGGCGTTTTAAAAAACAACGTTTTGCCTGAAAACTGGAAGAAAAACACAAGCAAAAGTATGCGTTTCTAAAAAATACCTGTGTACGTTCAGCCAGGGCCTTATTTTTGTATTTCTGACGTTCAGATGGTTTATGAATCGTTCCGGACTCAGCTGGAGGAAGAGGAGACCAGGACTCGAGGAGAAGCTCAGATCGATACAGTTTTTGTCATCGACAGAGGTAACTTTAACTCAGATTTATTAAACAGCATCAACAGTTCTCCATTTCTGCCAAACTTTGGACACCAACTGCTCCCTCCGCGTTTCAACAATCCCAAAGCTTGTACTAGTGTGCTATTATTTCTAGTGTTGTTATGATTCAAACGTAAGACTGACAAAAATTTCAAATCATGGTTTTCTCATTCTAAGATCACAATTTCACAATTTGTAACACAATTTATTTATTTTCTTCTATTGTGTCTTCTATGTTCCCTAACACAGAGGACTACTAAATATTCTACTGCCTTTAGTAAAACACAGACAACTTTTTTCAAGTTACTGGCAAAAAATATATATAAATTACAGATTATGAAATATGTTTAATAGTGTGAGTAAATCTAAAGAGTAGTATTTGTAAAGAAAAATGTGTCTAGAAAGTGTCATTTTTCAAACCAATGTTGCTCAATGGATCAAATCCTATATTAGTGCACTTTACCTGAGTCATAATAAATCCACTTTAGTCCTGGTTTCTGTTTTTGTTTTTTCAAACCAAGAACTAAGCAGTTCAATGCAGTTTTAATCCAACCGTTCTAATCCCAACAATGTTCAGTAGATTTCAAAACAATCATTAATATTTTGCAGCTTCTAAGCAAGACATTTGTTATTATAATTTATTCCATGTATAAATGATTAGTTCTGTGTCTCTCAGACGTGGACCTGGTGACTCCTCTCTGCTCACAGGTCGTTTATGAAGGACTCGTGGACGACGTCTTCAGGATCAAATGTGGTACGACTGTCTTTTGTTTTCTCGATAGTCACGTTTCCCACTGAGTGTTGGCTATAGCTGTGGACTACAATCAAACAAATCTGTAGTTTAGTCCTGGTCTTGATTAAACCCTTTGTTGCAGGTTGTGTAGAGTTTGGTCCAGACGTCACATCATCAGAAAAAAGCATCAAAGTCATGCTCAACTCCCAGGATAAAGTAAGATCTACCTAAAACTTGTTCAAAACCAGCTAGAACCTGTTCTAGTCCATCTAAAACCACAGTGTCTTGTCTTTTGACAGATTTTCAGTGAGATTCGAAATGAACACTTCTCCAACGTCTTTGGGTTTTTGTCACAGAAAGCACGGACTCTGCAGACGTCCTACGACGTGAGTTTAACAACTGAATGAAATAATATGTATTTATATTTCTGTCAAATGTGTCATTAATTATTTTGGTGTGTTTTTGCAGAAACGTCGAGGGATGGACATAAAACAGATGAAGACATTTGTTTCTGAAGAACTAAAGGGACTGAAGCAGGAGCATCGTCTGCTCAGTTTGCGTAAGGTTTTGATGAATCTGAACAGGGTTTAAAAGGAATCTGAAAAGGTTTTAGAGGGATCTGAACGGGGTGACCAGAGCCTATCCCAGCAGCTTTTGGCCTGAGGCGGGATACACCCCGGACAATGGCCAGTTAGTCTCAGGGTTAACACTCTCCCATTCATTCACTAGGGACACACTAGGGCGCAGTGGCTCAGTGGTAGAGCAGTCGTCCCTGGTTTTTGTACTGGCGGCTCGATTCTCTCCCTGCTCATACTTTTGTTGTGTCCTTGGGCAAGACACTTAACCCACCTTGCCTCCAGTGTCCATAGCACTGGTGTATGAGTGTGTGTAACTGTAGAGGTAGAGGTTTGGTGGTGGTCGGAGAAGGCTGTGAGTGCCGTTTTGTGTGGCAGCCCCCTCTCTGTCTGCCCCAGGTGTGAATGTGTGTGAATAGGGTCAATGGAAGCACAATGTAAAGCGCTTTGGGTGCCCGAGAAGGGTGCAAAAAAGTGCTATATGCACACCATTTACCGTTTAGATTTGCCTATACATGCATCTCTTTGGACGGTGGGAGGAACTTGAGTACTCAGAGAGAAGAGGACAGACCCCTTACAGAAAAGACGGAGTTGGCAAAGGATGTTCGAGTTGGCCAGGGTTTGAACTCACAACCTTCTTTCTGTGAGGCATGAGCAATAACCACATGTTAGAGGGATCTGACAAGGTTTTCCCGGGAACTGAACAGACTTTAGAGGGATCTGAATAGGTTTTCAGGGAAACTGAACAGGTTTTAGAGGGATGTGAACGGGATAACGGGATCTGAACGGGTTTTTAGAGGGATCTCAACAGCTTTTAGAGTGATCTGACCTGGTTTTAGTTGGTTTTGACCTGTTTCAGTTGGATTTGACCTGGTTTTACCTGGATTTTCTCTTTCACAGATATTGGAGCGTCTGAGTTGATGATGAAGAAGAAAACCAAACAGGATTTTCATGATCTGCTCAGAACTGAACACTGTGAGAAAAACGCCCTTTTACTGTTTTCAGACATAAATACAGGACCTGTTCACCTGTGTTTTTCCTGTGCTTACCTGTATTTACCTGTGTTTTTTCTGTTTACCTGTGTTCACCTGTGTTTTTCCTGTGTGTACCTGTGTTTTTCCTGTGCTTACCTGTATTTACCTGTGTTTTTCCTGTTTACCCGTGTTCCCCTGTGTTCACCTGTGTTTTACCTGTGTTCACCTGTGTCCATCTGTGTTCACCCGTGTTCCCCCGTGTTTACCTGTGTTTACCTGTGTTCCCCTGTGTTTTACCTGTGTTTTACCTGTGTTCACCTGTGTTTTACCTGTGTTCACCTGTGTTTTACCTGCGTTTACCTGTGTTTTACCTGTGTTTACCTGTGTCCATCTGTGTTCACCCGTGTTTACCTGTGTTCACCTGTGTTTTACCTGTGTTCACCTGTGTTTTACCTGTGTTTTACCTGCGTTTACCTGTGTTCACCTGTGTTCACCTGTGTTTTACCTGTGTTCATCTGTGTTCACCCGTGTTCACCTGTGTTTACCTGTGTTCCCCTGTGTTTTACCTGTGTTCACCTGTGTTTTACCTGTGTTCACCTGTGTTTACCTGTGTTCCCCTGTGTTTTACCTGTGTTCACCTGTGTTTACCTGTGTTCACCTGTGTCCATCTGTGTTCACCCGTGTTTACCTGTGTTCACCTGTGTTCACCTGTGTTCCCCTGTGTTTTACCTGTGTTCACCTGTGTTTTACCTGTGTTCACCTGTGTTTTACCTGTGTTTTACCTGCGTTTACCTGTGTTTTACCTGTGTTCACCTGTGTTCCCCTGTGTTTTACCTGTGTTCACCTGTGTTTTACCTGTGTTTTTCCTGTGTTTACCTGTGTTTTACCTGCGTTTACCTGTGTTTTACCTGTGTTTACCTGTGTCCATCTGTGTTCACCCGTGTTCACCTGTGTTTACCTGTGTTCCCCTGTGTTTTACCTGTGTTCACCTGTGTTTTACCTGTGTTCACCTGTATTCACCTGTGTTTACCTGTGTTCCCCTGTGTTTTACCTGTGTTCACCTGTGTTTTACCTGTGTTCCCCTGTGTTTTACCTGTGTTCACCTGTGTTTTACCTGTGTTCACCTGTGTTTTACCTGTGTTCACCTGTGTCCATCTGTGTTCACCCGTGTTCACCTGTGTTTTACCTGTGTTTTACCTGCGTTTACCTGTGTTTTACCTGTGTTTACCTGTGTTCCCCTGTGTTTTACCTGTGTTCACCTGTGTTTTACCTGTGTTCACCTGTGTTTTACCTGTGTTCACCTGTGTTCACCTGTGTCCATCTGTGTTCACCCGTGTTTACCTGTGTTTTACCTGTGTTTACTCATTTACCTGTGTTTTACCTGTGTTTACCTGTGTTCCCCTGTGTTTTACCTGTGTTCACCTGTGTTTTACCTGTGTTCACCTGTGTCCATCTGTGTTCCCCCGTGTTTACCTGTGTTTTACCTGTGTTCACCTGTGTTTTACCTGTGTTTTACCTGCGTTTACCTGTGTTTTACCTGTGTTTACCTGTGTTCCCCTGTGTTTTACCTGTGTTCACCTGTGTTTTACCTGTGTTCACCTGTGTTTTACCTGTGTTCACCTGTGTTCACCTGTGTCCATCTGTGTTCACCCGTGTTCACCTGTGTTTTACCTGTGTTTTACCTGTGTTCACCTGTGTTTTACCTGTGTTCAACTGTGTTTTTCCTGTGTTTACCTGTGTTTTACCTGCGTTTACCTGTGTTTACCTGTGTCCATCTGTGTTCACCCGTGTTCCCCTGTGTTTACCTGTGTTCACCTGTGTGTTCACCTGTGTTTTATCTGTGTTCACCTGTGTTTTTCCTGTGCTTACCTGTGTTTACCTGTGTTCACCTGTGTTCACCTGTGTTTTACCTGTGTTCACCTGTGTTTTACTTGTGTTCACCTGTGTTTACCTGTGTTCACCTGTGTTTTACCTGTGTTCACCTGTGTTTTACCTGTGTTCACCTGTGTTTTACCTAGGGGTGCACCGATCCGACTTTTTCAGTCCCGATACCGATACCGATGCCTGGGCTTTGTGTATCTGTCGATACCAGATACCGATCCGATACTATTGTTGAATTAATAATAAACAGTATACCTTCCACCTTATACCTTCCTTGAAGAGACTAAAGGCATCAGATTTTACTAACTTAACATAACTAAGACAAAATAACAGTTGTATGTAAAGTGCTGAATTCTTATTTATTTAAAAAACAATTGTGCATTCAAATCTAAAATAGAATGTAATCAAACTTCTTTTTTCGTGTATTGGTCAAGCATACAATAGTAATCTGACAGTCACCAAACATTGTTAACATGTCAAAAAATATTTGAATTCTTATAAATTTGTTATATAACAATTGTGCATTCAAATCTAAAATATAATGTAATCAAACTCTTAAATTAAAATAAATAAAATGTAGCCATAAGAAACAAAACAGTGCATTGGTTGAACATACAATAGTAATCAAACAGTAACCAAACATTGTAAACAAAAATATAAAGTGCAAAGTCCTGCAAACACTAATACTGAAACAATAACAAAATAACATGCACAACAATAGAAACAACTTTATTAGCAACAAATAGCAGTTTATAAAGTGCAAATACAAGAGTCAAACAGAATTAAATGAACATAAACATCCAGAACAGTTTAGTAGTTTTTAGAGTGTGGGACCTCTCATAAAGCACAGCACACAGCCATCACTTTTATTACGATCACTGCTTTGATTAGTGCATTCTCTCTGACTATGTTTACCCCTGCCTCTCCCTCCTCGACTGGGTTAAGTGTCAGGATGACCAACACGTATTTGTCCCAAACAGCTGTCAATAGAAGCCGCATTATTCCCGACACCCCGTCACTACCGCTGCCACTGCAGTACACCCGCCCGGCTTCTATCACCTGTGCTAAAGGTAAAGCTGCAGGTGCTAAAGGTAAGCTGCAGGTGCTAAAGGTAAAGCTGCAGGTGCTAAAGGTAAAGTTGCAGGTGCTAAAGGTAAGCTGCAGGTGCTACGCGCTCACGGCTTCACTTCTCAACCTCCCTTCACTACCGCTGCCAGAGCGACTAGTTTCCTACCGCTTTTTCACTGATGTTTGGCAAAATGTGGGAAAACAGCGTGTGCTTTATGAGAGACGCTGAGAAAGGCACGAGCAGCGGCGCCGCTGTCCAAGTTACACACGCACTCACTCTCGCCATTCTCACTTTCACTCGGCTGAAAAGACTCTAAAGGTAGATGTTCTCCTCAGAATCAGAGTCAGCCATTACTAATACCAAAACTTCATCACAGGTGTATTTTTTATTTGTCATTTTCATGTTTATCAGCTCGGTAGAGAATGAGGCTTCTATTGAGCCGCTCTGACACTCCCACTGAGACGGAAATATCTCCACACCGACTCTCTGGGATGCTCCATGTTGCTTCTAGCATGCGACACACGCGGAAGCTGACGAATGACGAGGTCCTGCAGCGACGAAGAAAAAACCTGGATCGGCCCGTGGATCTGTTAATTTTTCCGATCCCCGATCCAGCTATTTTGTCAGTATCGCGGACGATATCCGATCCTAATATCGGATCGGTGCACCCCTAGTTTTACCTGTGTTCACATGTGTTCACCTGTGTTCACCTGTTTTACCTGTGTTCACCTGTGTTTTTCCTGTCTTTACCTGTGTTTTTCCTGTGTTTACCTGTGTTTTTCCTGTGTTTTTCCTGTGTTCACCTGTGTTTTACCTGTGTTCACCTGTGTTTTACTTGTGTTCACCTGTGTTTTACCTGTGTTCACCTGTATTCACTTGTGTTTTACCTGTGTTCACCTGTATTCACTTGTGTTCACCTGTGTTTTTCCTGTGTTTACCTGTGTTCACCTGTGTTCACCAAGCTCAAACCCTCAGTTGACCACCCTCCAATCACACTCTCATCCACTGATGTCTGCAAGGCACTGAGCCGGATCAGCACACACAAGGCTGCTGGACCAGACAACATCCCTGGTCGTGTTCTCAGGGCATGTGCGGAGCAGCTCGCTGGGGTTTTTACAGACATTTTCAACCTGTCTCTTGCCCAAGCAGCTGTACCAACATGCTTCAAATGCACTTCCATTGTGCCAGTGCCAAAACACTCTAGTCCAAGGTGCCCCAACGACTACCGCCCTGTAGCACTCACACCCATCATCATGAAGTGCTTTGAGCGGCTGATCCTGGAACACCTAAAAGACTCCATACCACCCACATTGGACCCGCATCAGTTTGCTTACCGCAGCAATAGGAGCACAGATGATGCAGTTGTTATGGCACTGCACTCTGTGCTCACCCACCTGGACAATAAGAACTCTTATGCACGTATGCTGTTTGTTGACTTCAGCTCAGCATTCAACACTATCATCCCGACCAAGTTAATAGCCAAACTTGAAGACTTGGGCATCAATACCTCACTCTGCAACTGGATTCTGGACTTCCTGACCAACAGACCCCAGAATGTCCGATCTGGACCCACCTGCTCCACATCCATCACACTTAACACTGGTGTACCACAGGGCTGTGTGCTAAGCCCATTTCTCTACTCCCTCTTCACCTCTGACTGCAAGCCTGTGTTTGGATCCAACGCCATCGCCAAGTTTGCAGACGACACTACAGTGATTGGTCTCATCAGTAACAACGATGAGACTGCCTACAGGAAGAGATCCAGCACCTGTCCACATGGTGCAACGAAAATAACCTGCTCCTCAACACCACCAAAACGAAGGAGCTCATCGTGGACTTCAGGAAAGAGTCTAGAGGCACACACGACACCATCCACATCAATGGAATGGACGTCGAGCGTGTCTCCAGCTTCAAGTTCCTGGGGACCCACATCTCGGCTGACATGACCTGGACAACCAACACCTCAGCCTGGTCAAGAAGGCTCACCAGCGCCTCTTCTTCCTGAGGACACTGAGGAAGAACCAGCTCTCCTCGGCCATCCTGGTGAACTTCTACCGCTGCGCGACAGAAAGCATCCTGACGAACTGTGTCACAGTGTGGTATGGGTGCTGCTCTGTCGCGAGCGCAAGGCATTGCAGCGGGTGGTGAAAACTGCCCAACGCATCACAGGGACTCCACTTCCTGCCATCGAGAGCATCCAGAGGAAACGCTGTCTGCGCCGAGCTCGCAGCATCCTTAAGGACTCCTCCCACCCAGCCCACAGACTGTTCTCCCTCCTCCCCTCCGGCAGGCGTTTCAGGAGCCTCCGGACTAGAACCAGCAGACTAAAGAACAGTTTCTTCCCAGAGCTGTGTCTTTACTGAACTCTAACCCTTGCTGACCCCACACCTCTCACAGACTCCTCTCTCACCCCCACCATGCCACTCCCTCACAGACTCTCCTCTCACCCCCACCATCCCAAGTCAGAACATCTGTATATCACGTGTGTGTGTGTGTGTGTGTGTGTGTGTGTGTGTGTGTGTGTGTGTGTGTGTGTGTGTGTGTGTGTGTGTGTGTGTGTGTGTGTGTGTGTGTGTGTGTGTGTGTGTGTGTGTGTGTGTGTGTGTGTGTGTGTGTGTGTGTGTGTGTGTGTGTGTGTGTGTGTGTGTGTGTGTGTGTGTGTGTGTGTGTGTGTGTGTGTGAGTGTATGTGTGCGTGTGTGTAGTGTATGTGTGTATGTGAGTGTGTGTGTATGTGTGTGTGTGTGTGTGTGTGAGTGTGTGTGTGAGTATGCGTATGTGTATGTGAGTGTGAGTGTATGTGTATGTGAGTGTCTGTGTGTATAGCTCTCCCGGTTTAATTCCCCTGTGAGTATGTGTGTATGGTGGTGTGTGTATGTGAGTGTGTGTGTGTATGTGTGTGTGTGTGAATGAGTGTGTGTATAGCTCTCCGGTCTAATTCCTGGGTGTATGTCAGTGTGTGTATGTGTGTATGGCTGTGTGTGTATGTGTGTATGTGTGTATGTGAGTATGTGAATGTCTGTGTGTACAGCTCTCCCGGTTTAATTCCCCTGCGTGTATGTGTGTATGGTTGTGTGTGTGTGTGTGTGTGTTTGTGTGTGTGAGTGTGTGTGTGAGTATGCGAGCGTATGTGTGTATGTGAGTGTGTGTGTGTATGTGTGTATGTGAGTGTCTGTGTGTATAGCTCTCCCGGTTTTATTCCCCTGTGAGTATGTGTGTATGGTGGTGTGTGTATGTGAGTGTGTGCATGTATGTGTATGTGTGTGTGTGTATGTGTGTGTGTGTGAATGAGTGTGAGTATAGCTCTCCCGGTCTAATTCCCCTGGGTGTATGTGTGTATGTCAGTGTGTGTATGTATGTATGGTTGTGTGTGTATGTGAGTATGTGAATGTCTGTGTGTACAGCTCTCCCAGTTTAATTCCCCTGTGAGTATGTGTGTATGGTGGTGTGTGTATGGTGGTGTGTGTATGTGAGTGTGTGTATGTGTGTGTGTGTGTATGTGTGTGTGTGTGAATGAGTGTGTGTATAGCTCTCCCGGTCTAATTCCCCTGCGTGTATGTGTGTATGTCAGTGTGTGTATGTGAGTGAGTGTGTGTATGTGTGCGGCGCGATGCGTGTGTATTACATTACATTTAGAGTACATATTCAACTGTAAATGCTGTTTATAGAAAAAAGACACCTGTAATTATATTTATGGCACACACTCACCTTTTTATAGTAATAACCATCTGTATATTTATATTCATTGTACATATTACCTGTAAATCCTGTACATCTCCATATCCTGCACGTACGCAACCATTGTATATATCCTGCACTTTACTGCTATTGCACTTCTGGTTAGACCTAAACTGCATTTCGTTGCCTTGTACCTGTACTTGTGTAATGACAATAAAGTTGAATCTAATCTAATCTAATCTAATCTGTGTTCACCTCTGTTTTTCCTGTGCTTACCTGTGTTTACCTGTGTTCACCTGTGTTTACCTGTGTTTACCTGTGTTCACCTGTGTTTTACCTGTGTTCACCTGTGTTTTTCCTGTGCTTACCTGTGTTTACCTGTGTTCACCTGTGTTCCCCTGTGTTCACCTGTGTTTTACCTGTGTTCACCTGTGTTTTACCTGTGTTTACCTGTGTTTTTCCTGTGTTTACTTGTGTTCACCTGTGTTTTACCTGTGTTCACCTGTGTTTTACCTGTCTTCACCTGTGTTTACTTGTGTTCACCTGTGTTTTACCTGTCTTCACCTGTGTTCACCTGTTTTACCTGTGTTCACCTGTGTTCACCTGTTTTACCTGTGTTTTTCCTGTGTTCACCTGTGTTTTACCTGTGTTCACCTGTGTTTTACCTGTGTTCACCTGTGTTCACCTGTGTTTTACCTGTGTTCACCTGTGTTCACCTGTTTTACCTGTGTTTTATCTGTGTTCACCTGTGTTTTTCCTGTGTTCACCTGTGTTTTTCCTGTGTTCCCCTGTGTTCACCTGTGTTTTACCTGTGTTCACCTGTGTTTTACCTGTGTTCACCTGTGTTTTACCTGTGTTCACCCGTGTTCCCCTGTGTTTACCTGTGTTCCCCTGTGTTCACCTGTGTTTACCTGTGTTTTTCCTGTGTTTACTTGTGTTCACCTGTGTTTTACCTGTGTTCACCTGTGTTTTACCTGTGTTCACCTGTGTTTACTTGTGTTCACCTGTGTTTTACCTGTCTTCACCTGTGTTCACCTGTTTTACCTGTGTTCACCTGTGTTCACCTGTGTTTTACCTGTGTTCACCTGTGTCTTACCTGTGTTCACCTGTATTTACCTGTGTTCACCTGTTTTACCTGTGTTCACCTGTGTTTTACCTGTGTTCACCTGTGTTCACCTGTGTTTTATCTGTGTTCACCTGTGTTTTTCCTATGTTCACCTGTGTTTTTCCTGTGTTCACCTGTGTTTTACCTGTGTTCACCTGTGTTTTACTTGTGTTCACCTGTGTTTTACCTGTGTTCACCTGTATTCACTTGTGTTTTACCTGTGTTCACCTGTATTCACTTGTGGTCACCTGTGTTTACCTGTGTTCACCTGTGTTTTACCTGTGTTCACCTGTGTTTTATCTGTGTTCACCTGTGTTTTTCCTGTGCTTACCTGTGCTTACCTGTGTTTACCTGTGTTCACCTGTGTTTTTCCTGTGCTTACCTGTGTTCACCTGTGTTCACCTGTGTGTTCACCTGTGTTTTACCTGTGTTTACCTGTGTTTACCTGTGTTTACCTGTGTTCACCTGTGTTCCCCTGTGTTCACCTGTGTTTTACCTGTGTTCCCCTGTGTTTTACCTGTGTTCCCCTGTGTTTTACCTGTGTTCACCTGTGTTTTATCTGTGTTCACCTGTGTTTTTCCTGTGCTTACCTGTGTTTACCTGTGTTTACCTGTGTTCACCTGTGTTCACCTGTGTGTTCACCTGTGTTTTACCTGTTTACCTGTGTTTACCTGTGTTTACCTGTGTTCACCTGTGTTCCCCTGTGTTCACCTGTGTTTTACCTGTGTTCCCCTGTGTTTTACCTGTGTTCCCCTGTGTTTTATCTGTGTTCACCTGTGTTTTATCTGTGTTCACCTGTGTTTACCTGTGTTTACCTGTGTTCACCTGTGTTTTACCTGTGTTTACTTGTGTTTACCTGTGTTTTACCTGTGTTTTTCCTGTGTTCACCTGTGTTTTACCTGTGTTCACCTGTGTTCATCTGTGTTCACCCGTGTTCCCCTGTGTTTACCTGTGTTCACCTGTGTTTTACCTGTGTTCACCTGTGTTTTACCTGTGTTTTACCTGTGTTCACCTGTGTTTACTTGTGTTCACCTGTGTTTTACCTGTGTTCACCTGTGTTCACCTGTTTTACCTGTGTTTACCTGTGTTTTTCCTGTGTTTACCTGTGTTTTTCCTGTGTTCACCTGTGTTTTACCTGTGTTCACCTGTGTTCACCTGTGTTTACCTGTGTTTTTCCTGTGTTCACCTGTGTTTTACCTGTGTTCACCTGTTTTACCTGTGTTTTATCTGTGTTCACCTGTGTTTTTTCTGTGTTTTTCCTGTCTTTACCTGTGTTTTTCCTGTGTTCCCCTGTGTTCACCTGTATTCACTTGTGTTTTACCTGTGTTCACCTGTGTTTTTCCTGTGTTCACCTGTGTTTTTCCTGTGCTTACCTGTGTTTACCTGTGTTTACCTGTGTTTTACCTGTGTTTACCTGTGTTTACCTGTGTTTACCTGTGTTTACCTGTGTTTACCTGTGTTTTACCTGTGTTTACCTGTGTTTACCTGTGTTCACCTGTGTTTTACCTGTGTTTACCTGTGTTCACCTGTGTTTTTCCTGTGCTTACCTGTGTTCACCTGTGTTTTACTTGTGTTCACCTGTGTTTTACCTGTGTTCACCTGTGTTTACCTGTGCTTACCTGTGTTCACCTGTGTTTTACTTGTGTTCACCTGTGTTTTACCTGTGTTCACCTGTGTTTTACCTGTGTTTACCTGTGTTCACCTGTGTTTTATCTGTGTTCACCTGTGTTTTTCCTGTGCTTACCTGTGTTTACCTGTGTTCACCTGTGTTTTACCTGTGTTTACCTGTGTTTTTCCTGTGTTTACTTGTGTTCACCTGTGTTTTACCTGTGTTCACCTGTGTTCACCTGTTTTACCTGTGTTCACCTGTGTTCACCTGTGTTTTACCTGTGTTCACCTGTGTTCACCTGTTTTACCTGTGTTCACCTGTGTTGTACCTGTGTTCACCTGTGTTCACCTGCTTTACCTGTGTTTACCTGGGTTTTTCCTGTGTTCACCTGGGTTTTACCTGTGTTCACCTGTGTTTTACCTGTGTTCACCTGTGTTTTACCTGTGTTCACCTGTGTTTTTCCTGTGTTTACCTGTGTATACCTGTGTTCACCTGTGTTTTTTCCTGTGTTTACCTGTGTTTTTTCCTGTGTTTACCTGTGTTCTCCTGTGTTTTACCTGTGTTTTCCTTGTGTTTTTTCCTGTGTTTACCTGTGTTCACCTGTGTTTTACCTTTGTTTACCTATACCTGTGTTCACCTGTTTTTCCTGTGTTTACTTGTGTATACCTGTGTTCACCTGTTTTTCCTGTGTTAACCTGTGTTCACCTGTGTTTTACCTGTGTTCACCTGTGTTTTACCTGTGTTCACCTGTTTTACCTGTGTTTACCTGTGTTCACCTGTGTTTTACATGTGATTACCTGTGTTCACCTGTGTTTTACCTGTGTTCACCTGTGTTTTACCTGTGTTCACCTGTGTTTTACCTGTGTTCACCTGTTTTACCTGTGTTTACCTGTGTTCACCTGTGTTTTACATGTGATTACCTGTGTTCACCTGTGTTTTACCTGTGTTTTACCTGTGTTCACCTGTTTTACCTGTGTTCACCTGTGTTTTACCTGTGATTACCTGTGTTCACCTGTGTTTTATCTGTGTTTTTCCTGTGCTTACCTGTGTTTACCTGTGTTCACCTGTGTTTTACCTGTGTTCACCTGTGTTCACCTGTGTTTTACTTGTGTTCCCCTGTGTTTTACCTGTGTTCACCTGTGTTTACCTGTGTTTACCTGTGTTCACCTGTGTTTTTCCTGTGCTTACTTGTGTTTACCCGTGTTCACCTGTGTTTTACCTGTGTTTTTCTTGTGTTCACCTGTGTTTTACCTGTGTTCACCTGTGTTCATCTGTGTTCACCCGTGTTCCCCTGTGTTTACCTGTGTTCACCTGTGTTTTACCTGTGTTCACCTGTGTTTTACCTGTGTTTTACCTGTGTTCACCTGTGTTTACTTGTGTTCACCTGTGTTTTACCTGTGTTCACCTGTGTTCACCTGTTTTACCTGTGTTTACCTGTGTTTTTCCTGTGTTTACCTGTGTTTTTCCTGTGTTCACCTGTGTTTACCTGTGTTTTTCCTGTGTTCACCTGTGTTTTTCCTGTGTTCACCTGTGTTTTACCTGTGTTTACCTGTGTTTACCTGTGTTCACCTGTGTTCACCTGTTTTACCTGTGTTTTATCTGTGTTCACCTGTGTTTTTTCTGTGTTTTTCCTGTCTTTACCTGTGTTTTTCCTGTGTTCACCTGTATTCACTTGTGTTTTTCCTGTGTTCACCTGTGTTTTACCTGTGTTTTACCTGTGTTCACCTGTGTTCACCTGTTTTACCTGTGTTCACCTGTGTTTTTCCTGTCTTTACCTGTGTTTTTCCTGTCTTTACCTGTGTTCACCTGTGTTTTACTTGTGTTCACCTGTGTTTTACCTGTGTTCACCTGTGTTCACTTGTGTTTTACCTGTGTTCACCTGTATTCACTTGTGTTCACCTGTGTTTTTCCTGTGCTTACCTGTGTTTACCTGTGTTCACCTGTGTTTTATCTGTGTTTTTCTTGTGCTTACCTGTGCTTACCTGTGCTTACCTGTGTTTACCTGTGTTCACCTGTGTTCACCTGTGTTTTACCTGTGTTCACCTGTGTTTTACTTGTGTTCCCCTGTGTTTTACCTGTGTTCACCTGTGTTTACCTGTGTTCACCTGTGTTTTTCCTGTGCTTACTTGTGTTTACCTGTGTTCACCTGTGTTTTACCTGTGTTCACCTGTGTTCATCTGTGTTCACCCGTGTTCCCCTGTGTTTACCTGTGTTCACCTGTGTTTTACCTGTGTTTTACCTGTGTTCACCTGTGTTTTACCTGTGTTTTACCTGTGTTTACTTGTGTTCACCTGTGTTTTACCTGTGTTCACCTGTGTTCACCTGTTTTACCTGTGTTTACCTGTGTTTTACCTGTGTTTACCTGTGTTTTTCCTGTGTTCACCTGTGTTTTACCTGTGTTCACCAGTGTTTACCTGTGTTTTTCCTGTGTTCACCTGTGTTTTTCCCGTGTTCACCTGTGTTTTACCTGTGTTCACCTGTGTTCACCTGTTTTACCTGTGTTTTATCTGTGTTCACCTGTGTTTTTCCTGTCTTTACCTGTGTTTTTCCTGTGTTCCCCTGTGTTCACCTGTATTCACTTGTGTTTTACCTGTGTTCACCTGTGTTTTTCCTGTGCTTACCTGTGTTTACCTGTGTTCACCTGTGTTTTACCTGTGTTTACCTGTGTTCACCTGTGTTTTACCTGTGTTTACCTGTGTTCACCTGTGTTTTTCCTGTGCTTACCTGTGTTCAACTGTGTTTTTCCTGTGCTTACTTGTTTACCTGTGTTCACCTGTGTTTTACCTGTGTTTACCTGTGTTCACCTGTGTTTACCTGTGTTCCCCTGTGTTCCCCTGTGTTCCCCTGTGTTCACCTGTGTTTTACTTGTGTTCACCTGTGTTTTACCTGTGTTCACCTGTGTTCACCTGTGTTTTACCTGTGTTTACCTGTGTTTTACCTGTGTTTTATCTGTGTTCATTTGTGTTTTTCCTGTGCTTACCTGTGTTTACCTGTGTTCACCTGTGTTTTACCTGTGTTTACCTGTGTTTTTCCTGTGTTTACTTGTGTTCACCTGTGTTTTACCTGTGTTCACCTGTGTTTTACCTGTGTTCACCTGTTTTACCTGTGTTCACCTGTGTTCACCTGTGTTTTACCTGTGTTCACCTGTGTTCACCTGTTTTACCTGTGTTTTTCCTGTGTTCACCTGTGTTTTACCTGTGTTCACCTGTGTTTTCCCTGTGTTCACCTGTGTTTTCCCTGTGTTCACCTGTGTTTTTCCTGTGTTTACCTGTGTATACCTGTGTTCACCTGTGTTTTTCCTGTGTTCACCTTTGTTTTACCTGTGTTTTTTCCTGTGTTTACCTGTGTTCACCTGTGTTTTACCTGTGTTTACCTGTGTTTTTTCCTGTGTTTACCTGTGTTTTACCTGTGTTTACCTGTGTTCACCTTTGTTTTTCCTGTGTTTTTCCTGTGTTTACCTGTGTTAACCTGTGTATACCTGTGTTCACCTGTTTTTCCTGTGTTTACCTGTGTTCACCTGTGTTTTACCCGTGTTCACCTGTGTTTTACCTGTGTTTTACCTGTGTTCACCTGTGTTTTACCTGTGTTTTCCCTGTGTTTACCTGTGTTTTTCCTGTGTTTACCTGTGTTCACCTGTGTTTACCTGTGATTTTCCTGTGTTTACCTGTGATTTTCCTGTGTTTACCTGTGATTTTTCTATGTTCCCCCGTATTTACCTTTGTTCCTTGTGTGACTCTCCTCGCAGCTCTGTTGGAGGGGTTCGAGATCAGAAAGTGCATCACCTTCATTGAAGAGCACATCAACAGACAGGTGAGAGTCAGACAGGAGACAGACGGGTGAGAGACAGACAGGAGACAGATGGGTGAGAGACAGACAGGAGAGAGACAGGTGAGAGACAGGAGACAGATGGGTGAGAGACAGACAGGAGAGAGACAGGTGAGAGACAGGAGACAGATGGGTGAGAGACAGACAGGTGAGAGACACGAGAGAGATGGGTGAGAGACAGGAGACAGACAGGAGAGAGACGGGTGAGAGACAGGAGACAGATGGGTGAGAGACAGACAGGAGAGAGACGGGTGAGAGACAGGAGAGAGATGGGTGAGAGACAGACAGGTGAGAGACAGGAGAGAGATGGGTGAGAGACAGGAGACAGACAGGAGAGAGACGGGTGAGAGACAGGAGACAGATGGGTGAGAGACAGACAGGAGAGAGACAGGAGACAGATGGGTGAGAGACAGACAGGTGAGAGACAGACGGGTGAGAGATAGGAGACAGCACGCTGGTATGGAACAACTCATGAACACACAACCAGTTCAATGTCATAGAATCTTTATTGTAACGACAACAAATGACCGAAGTAGACCATCCCCAGCTCTACTAAAGGTCTTCACATCAAACTTGGGTTTTTATACAGTTTTTTTTTTTTTTGGCAGTTCCCCAGTAACCTCTTTGGTACGAGGCACCCATGTCTCTATCTTTAACCAGATCTTCCCTGTGTGTTTGTTCATTAAACTAATCATGTTTCAAAACCATACACTCTGACATTATATTTTCTCTTTTCTATTAATATGCTTCTAGATGTATGAATATAACATCCCATACGTAATTGTAAACCATACAAAAGTATAGTTTTTTTTTTTAAACCTTTATTTAACCAGGAAAGTCCCACTGAGATTAGTTTTGGGATGTTTCGAGCGGGGCTTGAACCACCCACCTGCCGGTTGAAGGACGGCCGCTCTACCCACTGAGCTACTGCCGCCCCAATAATATAAACTCATAATGAATAACTAAATAAGTACACAGAAATAAAACACATAACATCCAAAATAATGGATGAGAGACAGACAGTTGAGAGACAGGAGACAGGCGGGTGACAGACAGACAGAAGACAGACAGTTGAGAGACAGACTGGTGAGTTTAATGCTCATATGTTTTCCTCAGGTGTCTATGGTGGAGTCTCTAAGGCTGCTGTGTCTCCTGTCGCTCACAGAGAACGGTCAGAAACTCTTTTATAAACACTGTGTGTGTGTGTGTGTGTGTGTGTGTGTGTATATATATATATATATATATACATTATTTATATATTTATATATATATATATATATATATATATATAACAGGAGTCTTAAATAAAAGACTGGCCTGTCGTAGGTTTATATCATTACTTCACAGATAAACTCCAGTATGTTTTAACAGGGCTCTTACCTAAAGACCTGCGCTCACTCAAGGCCCAGTACCTGCAGGTGAGACCAACTACAACCTCCTAAAAGCTGTTCAAGACTAACTTAAACCTCCTCACCTGTTCCTCACAGAGTTACGGTGTGGCGCACCTGTTGACCTTTGTTAACCTGAAGCAGCTGGGTTTGGTTCAGGAGCAGCACACGGTGGAGACTCTGAGCGTCGTCGAGACTAGGGTTGGACGCCTCGTCAACGACAAGACCGCAGGTAAATATCACACTTGTAACATGTACACCTGAGGACCACACATCTGAGAATCCAGATAAAACACCCAAAACAAAAGCGCTGTAGACACATTTACAGAAACCCAGCTCTGTTCTCATTTTATTTTTCTTGTTTTTATTGTAGTTTTTAATAATTTTGTTCATTTTTTGTTTCTTTTTTACTTTTCACAGATCAGTAACAGTCTTTGTGTGGAGTTTTATTCAGTCAGTGCAGGTGTTATTTAATTTATCCAATCAAACATCACTAATATTTTCCTGGAGTCAGATTATTTTTTTCGTCTGAGACCAACTTGTTCTAACACGTTTTTTGGAACAAGTCTAGATTCATTTACATAAAAACAAATCTACAAAATCTGTTCTGACTCAGATAAACCTCCAGAAAACTCTTAGAGACAAACTGAACTCAGCTGTTCTTCTGTTTATTTGTTTCTTTCAGGAAAACTGACTGAAGCCATCTCGTCTTTGTCCAAAAAGAGCAACTTTCGAGCTCTGAGCAAGAAACTCAACCTGGTAAGTTCCTTCTGCTGGATGTTAGTGAAACTGTAGGGGATTAAAATTAGTTTTCATATAATTTATTTAAATCTAAAAAACTATACCGTCCTTTTTTGTGTTCCTGGTCTGATCAGGTCCCTAAATCCGAGGAGTACGACCTGAGAGTTCCCAAAGACATGGCCTACATTTTCAGTGGAGCCTACGTTCCTCTGAGCTGCAGACTCATCGAACAGGTACAGGACTACAACCGGACATTTTATCCACAAGATTAAACCTGGACTAAAACTTGGACTAAAACTGGACTAAACTTGGGTTAGACCAGGATAGGAAGGTCTTGACCAGGTTTCTCTGTCTCAGGTCCTGGAGAGAGACGGCTGGTCTGGTTTGGAGGAAGTGACTCGTCTTTTAAACGGACACGAGTTCAATGCCA
Source organism: Perccottus glenii (assembly GCA_024416835.2). Taxonomy (NCBI): domain Eukaryota; kingdom Metazoa; phylum Chordata; class Actinopteri; order Gobiiformes; family Odontobutidae; genus Perccottus; species Perccottus glenii. The sequence goes on from JALDQB020000062.1 coordinate 144,367, forward strand.
CAGGTACAAGTCTCTACAAGACCAGGACCAGACATGGACCAGGACCAGGAGTAAAAAGTCGTGACTTTGAGAGGTTTCTGTGGTGGGAGGGGAATCCAGACTGAAAAGTTTTCCATAGCTGGTTGGGGTGGAGATGTTGTTTTAATTGTGAGGCAACAGAGCGTTCAAGGATTGTAGACAGAACGGGGAGGTTGGACAAGTTTTTGGGGTCTTCAGGGTCAATCCTGGATTTTTGAGTATGGGTTTCAAGTTTAAAGGCGGAGGGAACGGTACCTGAGGTTAGGGATAAGGTGATGATGTCGGAGTGGGCGGAGGAAGGGGAGGCATGATTTGACCAGTGAGGATGGATAAGGTCCAAGAGGCAGGTGGAGAATATGACTGCTGAAGATCTGAGGCTGTAATGGGTGATAGGGAGGAGATGCGTACAGAGCAGAGGCTGTTGACGAGAGTTGCTGTGGAGACTGGACACAGAAGGAGAGTGGTTGTTGGGATGCTGTTGTTTGAAATTAAATTAGGGATAAAATTACGGCCGGAGCCTCTTATTGATGTAGCGGCGACAAATAAGAGTTTAATAATAATTAAAGCCGCAAGCGGCGATAAAGGCCCTCGCCTCCCTTGAGACTGCGGGGACACATGCACTCGGAGGAGTGCATTTCGTGCTTTAAAGCGTAAACTTCACGGTAAAAAGGATTCTGAGGAGTTTTCTAAGACTCTAGCCGTGGCTCTGGAGGGGCCTCCTCTAAAGGAAGGATCCTGGCCTCCTCTAAAGGAAGGATCCTGGCAATTGGGAAATGGCATTTATTTCCCAAAGGTTGCCTCTTCACAGACTCATTACGACCACAGCCACAAATGTATCAAAAACAAATTGATAACTTTTTTCACACGTGTCTAGATGACACTCACCAAATTTGGAGCTGTTTAGATGAAAAGCCTTTAGACATAAGGGGTGAGATTTAGGTGGTCACGCATTTCACCCAACATAGTAGATTTTCTGTTGAGTTTACGGTATGGCTGTAATAAACTTTTCTGTTTGCCCTGAGGTGTCCTATGGATGTACCAAGTTTTGTATTTCTACATTGGAAAAATATACTTTCATTTTCCATAGAACCAATGTATTTTGACTTTTCTAGGGTCGCCACTGAGTCATTTTTCATATTTTTTTCGGGACTTCAAATACATACATTTTTGCGGGCTTGAAGTCTGGGACCAATAAAAATGACTTTTAGTTACACGTTTACTGGGTCAAATTGAGGATCATTTTGCAGAAAAATTATTATAAAAATATATACCAAATTATAATAAAATAAAATATAACACGAGCAAAAAGTCTAGAAAAACGCCTGTCTATTTTACATACATGTGTTTAGCTCATTTTGCCCAAGTTTGGTGTCTGTGGAATGAAGCAGCTATTTTCTGTGTTCTTTTAAAAGAGGTGTATTCTAAGTCAGTTCACATTTTCTATTCAAAATGGCCGCCTTCCCGTGTGTGATAGGGTGTGGTCCCCATTGGCTTTTTTGTTCATAAGCCCATACTGGATGTGCGTACCAAGTTTCATTTGCCTATGACAAACTAAAATTTTCACTTCCCATTGACTTTTTTGACATATTTGGGGCGTTGCTATGGCAACACATTTATAGATAGGGGTGGTTGTCATTGGCTTTTATGCTCGTCATGACATAAGAGATGTGTGTACCAAATTTCATGTCTCTATGACAAACTAAATTCTTGGGTCCCATTATAAGTTTGTAGGGGCGCTGGAGAGCCATTTCTAAAGATAACCCTTTTATTTACATATCTTTGTGTTCAGGTCATGAATGTGCACAAACGCCTTTTTGGGTCCAACTCGATCCGAGAAGGCGTTTGAGAGTTAAGAGACGTTTTATTTTCATAAAAATGGCCACCTCGTTACAGGCTTGCCACACCCATACCGAGAAGATATCAACAACAAAGTCACAACTTTGGTTGGCACACGTGTCTAGATGATACTCACCAAATTTGGGGCCATTTAGATTAAAACACAATGATTTGCATCTTTTTGCGCAAGTGCGATTTTAGTGGCCATGGGTTTAACCTCCACATGGCGGACTTCCTGTTGAGTTTAGGGTGTGGCTGTCATTGACTTTTCTGTTTGCCCTGAGGTGTCCTATGGATGTACCAAGTTTCATTTTTCTACGTTGGAAAAAAGTTACTTTCACTTTCCATAGGCCCAATGTATTTTGATTTTGTAGGGGCCGCCACTGAGTCATTTTTCGTATTTTTTTTTTCGGCGACTTCAAATACATAAATTTTTCGCCGGACTTGAAGGCTGGGACCAATAAAAATTACTTTTCGTTCATGTTCACTGGGTCAAATTTAGGATTATAGGTGGAAAAGAAAAAAAAAAAAAATCCGAGCAAAAACAATAGGCCCTCCCGGCCATCACCGGCTCGGGCCTAATAATAAATATAGCTGCAAGCAGCCATGACGGGGCCAAGCACCAAGAAGGCCATTAAATGTCACGACGACACGGCCGGCAACAAGACCAGACATCGGCAGACCAACGGCAGTAAGCATCTAAAGACATTTCAATAAGACTTCAGTCTTGACCACAAGGTGGCGCTGCCCCAAAACCTCTTGAGTACCTTCAGGGCTTGGTGCCGAAGACGCATACCAAGTTTCGTAACGATGCGGCAAAGCGTTAAAAAAATAGAGCACTTTTTGATAAAATTCAAAATGGCCGACTCCCAAAATAGTCGATACGGGAAAATTGCATACGCTTACGGCTCGGCATGACGCCACAAATCTAAAGACACCAGGTTTGTGATTTTTGGATAAAGCATTCTAAAGTAATAATCGAAAAAGGTCACATTTTTGTATGTCCGGACCACTAGGTGGCGCTGCACCAAAACTCTGCGGGCATCCTCAAGTCACGGTTGCCATAACACGTACTAAGTTTGGTTAGAATACGTTAAAGCATCGCAGATATATAGCCTTAGTATTATCATTGTGCGCATTAAGTCGATTTCATTTGCGCGGTATTCAAAAACGCTTTGACGAATCAACTTTATTTTAATAACTTTTGGTCACCATAGTCTGAAGATGATCTGGTTCAATTTTCATGAAAATCGGGGCTACGGCCTAGGAGGAGTTCGCAAAAGTACGTTTTTTAGAAAATTCAAAATGGCGACTCCCAAAATAGTTGATACGGAAAATTGGATACGCTCACGGCTCGGCATGGACGCCACGAATCTAAAGAGACCGGGTTTGTGATTTTTGGATAAAGCATTCTAAAGTAATAATCGAAAAAGGTCACATTTTTGCATCTCCGGACCACTAGGTGGCGCTGCACCAAAACTCTGCAGGCATCCTCAAGTCACGGTTGCCATAACACGTACAAAGTTTGGTTAGAATACGTTAAAGCATCGCAGAGATATAGCCTGACTTTTATTTTTGTGCGTGCTAAGTCAATTTCATTTGCACGGTATTCGACAACGATTTGTGAATCAACTTTCTTTTGATAACTTTTTGTCACCATAGTCTGGAGATGATCTGGTTCAATTTTCATGAAAATCGGGCTCTGACCTAGGACGAGTTCGCAAAGTAGGTTTTTCGTAAAATTCAAAATGGCGGAAAATTTTCTAGGCGGAAAATGACGTCATATGGTGCAATCGAATCACCTTTACCCAAGGAATCATTGGAAAAAAGAATTTTCATTCTAGGCCTTACGGTTCAAAAGTTATTAGCATAAACATAAGTCCAACTTTGGACAGTTGGTGGCGCTAGAGATATTGACTTAGACACTTCAAATTTACTAAGATCAATGACTGGACCGTCCTTAATGAGTGTACCAAATTTCACAACTTTTTATCAAACGGTTCTATGGGCTGCCATAGACTCCCATGCGGAATAATAATAAGATCCGGAACAGACACAATAGGTGCCTACGCACCTTCGGTGCTTGGCCCCTAATAAGACACTTAATAAGTGACTCTTGCACCTCCTGCTCTTTTATCTTTGACTGAAAGGCTTTTTGTTTTTTAATAACATAATTTGTCATAATATATGACAAATATCTATGGCCTCTATGGGTATAACTCTGATGTATAACGGAAATAGCTCATAATAAAACATAATGGAAATGGGCCAAATGAACCTTTTCTCCTTGTTCTTTTTGTCTGTTTCTCAGTGAACAGATCTGGTCCGGAGCAGACTTCTGGCTCTGAGTCTCACAGACGAGTCCTGGTTCTGTTCCTCGGTGGATGTACTTTCTCTGAGATTGCTGCTCTGCGTTTCCTCGGCCGAGAGAAAGGTACAAAACATTTCAAAAACAGTTGGAACTCTTTTACATTTAGTCATTTAGCAGAAGCTTTTATCCAAAACGACTTACATGAAGCTTCCATTCACCAGTGTTATATTAACATTTTACATTATTACATTTTTAGTTGACGCTTTCATTCAAAGCGACTTACATTAAGGTTTTATTCACCAGTGTTACAGCTGGAACAACACTGGAGGCAATGAGGGTTAAGTGTCTTGCCCAAGGACACAACAACAGTATGAACTGTGGGGAGAGCGGGACTCGAACCGCCTACCTTCTGGTTGAAGGACCGCTCTACCACTGAGCCACCACTGAGACACTCACACTGCCCATTAAACCCTGAACCACTCTGAGACACTCACACTGCCCATTCAACTCTGAACTACTCTGAGACACTCACACTGCCCATTCAACTCTGAACTACTCTGAGACACTCACACTGCCCATTAAACCCTGAACCACTCTGAGACACTCGCACTGCCCATTCAACTCTAAACTACTCTGAGACACTCACACTGCCCATTCAACTCTGAACCACTCTGAGACACTCACACTGCCCATTCAACTCTGAACTACTCTGAGACACTCACACTGCCCATTCAACCCTGAACTACTCTGAGACACTCACACTGCCCATTCAACTCTGAACTACTCTGAGACACTCACACTGCCCATTAAACCCTGAACTACTCTGAGACACTCACATTGCCCTTTCAACTCTGAACCACTCTGAGACACTCACACTGCCCATTCAACTCTGAACCACTCTGAGACACTCACACTGCCCATTCAACTCGGAACCACTCTGAGACACTCACACTGCCCATTCAACTCTGAACCACTCTGAGACACTCACACTGCCCATTCAACTCTGAACCACTCTGAGACACTCACACTGCCCATTCAACCCTGAACTACTCTGAGACACTCACACTGCCCATTCAACTCTAAACTACTCTGAGACACTCACACTGCCCCTTCAACCCTGAACTACTCTGAGACACTCACACTGCCCATTCAACTCTGAACTACTCTGAGACACTCACACTGCCCATTCAACTCTGAACTACTCTGAGACACTCACACTGCCCATTCAACTCTGAACCACTCAGACACTCACACTGCCCATTCAACTCTGAACCACTCTGAGACACTCACACTGCCCATTCAACTCTGAACCACTCTGAGACACTCACACTGCCCATTCAACTCTGAACCACTCTGAGACACTCACACTGCCCATTCAACTCTAAACTACTCTGAGACACTCACACTGCCCATTCAACTCTGAACCACTCTGAGACACTCACACTGCCCATTCAACTCTAAACTACTCTGAGACACTCACACTGCCCATTCAACTCTAAACCACTCTGAGACACTCACACTGCCCATTAAACCCTGAACCATTCTGAGACACTCACACTGTCCATTCAACTCTGAACCACTCTGAGACTCTCACACTGCCCATTCAACTCTGAACCACTCTGAGACACTCACACTGCCCATTCAACTCTGAACCACTCTGAGACACTCACCCTGCCCATTCAACTCTGAACCACTCTGAGACACTCACCCTGCCCATTCAACTCTGAACCACTCTGAGACACTCGCACTGCCCATCCAACCCTGAACCACTCTGAGACACTCGCACTGCCCATTCAACTCTAAACTACTCTGAGACACTCACACTGCCCATTCAACTCTGAACCACTCTGAGACACTCACACTGCCCATTCAACTCTGAACTACTCTGAGACACTCACACTGCCCATTCAACCCTGAACTACTCTGAGACACTCACACTGCCCATTCAACCCTGAACTACTCTGAGACACTCACACTGCCCATTAAACCCTGAACTACTCTGAGACACTCACATTGCCCTTTCAACTCTGAACCACTCTGAGACACTCACACTGCCCATTCAACTCTGAACCACTCTGAGACACTCACACTGCCCATTCAACTCGGAACCACTCTGAGACACTCACACTGCCCATTCAACTCTGAACCACTCTGAGACACTCACACTGCCCATTCAACTCTGAACCACTCTGAGACACTCACACTGCCCATTCAACCCTGAACTACTCTGAGACACTCACACTGCCCATTCAACTCTAAACTACTCTGAGACACTCACACTGCCCCTTCAACCCTGAACTACTCTGAGACACTCACACTGCCCATTCAACTCTGAACTACTCTGAGACACTCACACTGCCCATTCAACTCTGAACTACTCTGAGACACTCACACTGCCCATTCAACTCTGAACCACTCTGAGACACTCACACTGCCCATTCAACTCTGAACCACTCTGAGACACTCACACTGCCCATTCAACTCTGAACCACTCTGAGACACTCACACTGCCCATTCAACTCTGAACCACTCTGAGACACTCACACTGCCCATTCAACTCTAAACTACTCTGAGACACTCACACTGCCCATTCAACTCTGAACCACTCTGAGACACTCACACTGCCCATTCAACTCTAAACTACTCTGAGACACTCACACTGCCCATTCAACTCTAAACCACTCTGAGACACTCACACTGCCCATTAAACCCTGAACTACTCTGAGACACTCACACTGCCCATTAAACCCTGAACCATTCTGAGACACTCACACTGCCCATTCAACTCTAAACTACTCTGAGACACTCACACTGCCCATTCAACTCTGAACCACTCTGAGACACTCACACTGCCCATTCAACTCTAAACTACTCTGAGACACTCACACTGCCCATTCAACTCTAAACCACTCTGAGACACTCACACTGCCCATTCAACTCTGAACCACTCTGAGACACTCACACTGTAACCAGCTCTCGTCCAATCACAGTATTCTCAGGTTGAGCCCCTCCCTCTGAACAATATAAACTCTTGATGAGGACCAAACGTTTTTAGCTTTATTCCTACAGATGCCTTTGAAATATTTTCTTTATTCTTAGGTTAATAATCACACATTATTATTTATTCAGGTTACAGGTTCATCACTGTGACCACAGCCATCACCAACAGCAGCCGCCTCCTCGAGTCTCTTCTGCACAATAGGACCTAGACCGGGTCTGAACCAGGAATTGATCGGGTCTGAACCAGAACTTTCTGTAACATTCCTTGTGTTGAGACTGAAACCCTTTGTACAGAATAAATGACCTTTCTTCATTGTCTACTATGTCTATTATTTTGCATTCCAATATTCCATATTTTATTTTTAGGTTAACTTTTCTTATGATTCCTTTTATATGAGATGTTTTCCAAAGATCTTATTACTGAAGTATTCCCATTGGGTTAGTACACCACCCAGAGCTGGACTGGCAGCCCGGTGGGTACTTTGGAGCCGGGTCGGGAGTGTGTGTTGTATTGCAGCCTAGGCACAACGCTCAGATGCTTGGCCTTGTTGTTGCATAGCAATTAGCCACTAGCTAAGAAAGCAATGAGCAAGGCACTGAAACGTAGGATAAAAAGTAAAGATTGTTCATCATGAGGCGTTGCAAAAATCCTAGATTTATTTGCAACGACCAAACACAGGAGAGAGGTGCAGGTGTGTGTCAGAGAAACAGGAGAGAGAAGCAGCAGGTAATCACAGTTCAGAGGTCAACAGTGTATAAACCCCATTCTAAAAAAGTTGGGGCATTGTAAAAATTGTGAATAAAAAACAAAATGCAGTGGAAGTTTCAAATTGTAATATTTTATTCAGAATACAACATAGATAACATCAAATGCTTAAACTGAGAAAATAAATGAATGTTGTCCCATTCTTGTTTAATACAGGCTTCTAGTTGCTCAACTGCCTCAGGTCTTCTTTGTCTTATCTTTCTCTTTGTGATGCACTAAATGTTTTCTCTGGGTGAAAGATCTGGACATTTCAGAACCAGATCCTTCTACGCAGCCATGATGTAATTGATTGATAGTACTTTATTGATCCCCAAGGGGAAATTCATTTTGTGTGGATCATAAGACATGTATACATAAATGGACACAAAGAATACAAGCCGCACCATGCAGCCCAATTTTTTTCATTCAGGCTCAATGATCTTCAGGAAAATGAAATTGCAAATGTACAGACATTACAAGTTGTTATAACTACAGTCACTGTTACAACATACGTAACACAGGCATACAGTCATCAAGACAACAGGATAACAGTACACTTGGATATACCTTTCATTGATGGTGTTTTTCCAGATGTGTAAGCTGCCCATGTCACACTCACTCATACAACCCCAGACCGTCAGAGATACAGGCTTCTGAACTGAGCTCAGAACAACTTGGGTTGTCCTTGTCCTCTTTAGTCCCGATGACATGGTGTCCCAAGTTTTCCCAAAAGAACTTCACATTTTATTTGTTTGACACAGAACAGTTTTCCACTTTGCCACAGTCCATTTTAAATGAGCCTTGGCTCCAGAGAAAACACCTGAGCTTCTGGATCATGTTTACATATGACTTCTTTTTTGACCTATAGAGTTTTACTCGACAACAGGGAAAGGCCCGGTGGATTGTGTTCACCGACAATGTTTTCTGGAAGTGTTCCTGAGCCATGTTGTGATTTCCATTACAGTAACATTCCTGTTTGTGATGCAGTGTCGTCTAAGGGCCCGAAGATCACGGGCCTCCAGTCTGGTTTTCTGTCCTAGACCCTTACTCACAGAGATTGTTCCAGATTCTCTGAATCTTTGGAGGATATTATGAACTGTAGAAGATGAGAACCTCAAACTCTTTGCAATATTTCTCTGAGAAACTCTTTTCTGATATTGCTCCACTATTTTTTGCTGCATCATTGGGAGAATGTCCATCTTGACTTCTGAGAGACACTGCCCCCCCGAGAGGCTCTTTTAATTCCAAGCATGTTGCACATTGACCTGATAAGTTGCAAACGTGACCTCCAGCTGTTCCTTATTTGTACATTTAACTTTTCCGGCCTCTTATTTCCACCTGTCCCAACTTTTTTAAATGTGTAGCTCTCATAAAATTCAAAATGAGCCAATATTTGGCATGACATTTCAAAATGTCTCACTTTAAACATTTAATATGTTATCTATATTCTATTGTAAAAAAATATAAGTTTGAGATTTGTAAATTAATGTATTCCTTTCTTATTCACAATTTGTACAGTGTCCCAACTTTTTTGTAATCGGGTTGTTATGTTGGAGCCTATATAAAGGCCATATTATTTTTAAATGATCAATACCATGGATAAAAAAGCTTTAATCAAAATACAACCAGCTAAATTTAGGTTAGTCTAGCCAAAGGGAGAGATATAATTATAGCAGGAGAAACTACCTGAGGATCCAAGGAGTCCTGGAGGACTCTGAGTGGGGCAGCAGTATGGCGGTCTGTGTAATGGATATGTTGTCTGCTGGTTTACAGACAGTGGGGACGTAGTCGACATTATCATCGAGAGGGCCCACCGGCTCCCACAAGACCGCCCCGCCACATTGTGGTGAGATTCTTAGGATACAGACACAAAAAAGTCAGACTTAGAACCATGGAGCTTCAGTCGTTTACCTGGAAAAGTAAAAAAGAATACTTCTTCCTTGACTACACGAAGAAAGTACGGGAAAAAAGTAAATTTACAAAGGTGCTGCAAAGAGTGGAATTGACAACTATCATCCACCCGAGGGAGGGAACAATCAAGGTCCTCACATGAATGGATGCAACGCGGCTTGGAAAATAGCGTAACTTCAATGGGCTACAGAAATTCTAAAATTAAGTTTAATTTGGGCCTAGTTTCTTTTTTATTGGATGAATGTATACATTTTGTAGGAGCCACGTGTTTTTAGTTTGTTTTCTTCGTGGGCTGCTGTGTCTGTGCACGCGCATGAATTAATTGGGCACACTATTAGTGAGTGCACTCACCAGTGTTGTCTATGGGCCTGGATCATGGCAGCGGGGTGTTTTATGGAAAACTTTCTGTTTACCGTCCTTTAACGTCTCGTCACTGTTGCACATTCTATATGGTCTCTTTTTACAGCACTGACATTAGGCTTAAAGTAAGAGTCTGATTTCCTATCCTTATGAGATTGAGCAATAAACAGCCTAAACATGTAAAATGTTCAGTGTGACGGTCTTCAGTATAAACCCCCATGGCTTAGCCTGCCGTTAACAGAAATGTTAAAGCCCAGATTCTATTGTAGCTTTGAAACAACAATGTGAATGTTTTGGATTGCTTTCAAAGTTGTAAACAAGCCTCTCTCATGGAACCCCTTAAAAGGTCCTTGAGTAAGGGCGCCACCATACAGCGATAAACCACCAGAGGGCAGGCTCCAAAAGCAGAAAATATAAGGAGAAACCCAAGACTTTACAAGTGTAAAAATCCAGTTTACAGCCTGGTATAAAAGATGGCTCCAGTCTCTAAAGCTAAGTTTTAAAACATGACGACTGAATTTTTGAGTAATACGTCTGTTTATGCTATCTGAAAACTATTGTTTTACTGCAGTAAAAGCCAAAAAGCCCGGATGTAACCGCCATTTTATTGCCCTGTCATAACGACAACATCGGTGAATCGGGGACCAATGGGCGGAAAACGTCCATATGTTATACAGTCATTGGTTGTAAATGAAAAACGTGGATGGGCATTGATTTCTTGTGAAGGGCATTTATTCACTACGAAGGCTATTAGGGCCACTTAATGAAAAGAAACATTAAGTGGCGCTTAAACATTTTTAAACATGCAAATTTGCTAGAAAAAAATCATGCAAATTTACGATAGTGAGGGGTCGTTCGCAAATGTAAACGATGGGAGCCAGCTCACATATCTGAAGAGCCGACTAAATTTTTTTTATAGCCTAAAGTAATTAAATTATTATATAATGAAAAAATAATTATTTTAATTTAATAAAAAAATAACAAAAATTAAAGCCGCAAGCGGGGATAAAGGCCCTCGCCTCCCTTGAGACCGCGGGGACACATGCACTCGGAGGATCGCATGTCGTGCTTTAAAGCGTAAACTTCACGGTAATGTCAAATAACCGGGCCTGTGCTACTGCTGGGGCCTGCTACACCACCTTGTAATTTAGAGTTAAAGGTCTCCACAATCCCTGGTTTTCCTGGGAGCTGTCTGAACCTTTGAAAATAATAGATTTTGCTTGGGCTAAGGCGAGAAAAACAAAGTACTGGCTGGAGATTTGAGATGACTCAGGAATCGCTGCACCCCCCCTGTTTAAAAAGACAAAATGTAAATATAACTTGTCTAAAAGTACAAGGTTACAAGTTCCAAAGGATTCTGAGGAGTTTTCTAAGACTCTAGTCTTGGCTCTGGAGGGGCCTCCTCTAAAGGAAGGATCCTGGCAATTGGGAAATGGCATTTATTTCCCAAAGAAATGGCTGCCTCTTCACAGACTCATTACGACCACAGCCACAAATGTATCAAAAAACAAATTGATACCTTTTTTGGCACATGTGTCTAGATGATACTCACCAAATTTGGAGCTGTTTAGATGAAAAGCCTTTAGACACAAGGGGTGCGATTTAGGTGGTCACGCATTCCACCCAACATAGTAGATTTTCTGTTGAGTTTACGGTATGGCTGTAATAAACTTTTCTGTTTGCCCTGAGGTGTCCTATGGATGTACCAAGTTTTGTATTTCTACATTGGAAAAATTTAATTTCATTTTCCATAGGCCCAATGTATTTTGACTTTTCTAGGGGTCGCCACTGAGTAATTTTTCGTATATTTTTTTTCGGGAACTTCAAATACATAAATTTTTCGCCGGGCTTGAAATCTGGGACCATTAAAAATTACTTTTAGTTGCACGTTTACTGGGTCAAATTGAGGATCATTTTGTGGAAAAATTATAATAAAAAAAAATATACCAAATTATAATAAAAGAAAATATAACTCGAGCGAAAACGACAAGAAAAATGCCTGTCTATTTTATACACGTGTTTAGGTCATTTTGCCCAAGTTTGGTGTCTGTGGAATGAAGCAGCTATTTTTTGTTGTTTTTTAAAAAAGAGGTGTATTTTAAGTCGGTTCACATCTTCAATTCAAAATGGCCGCCTTCCCGTGTGTGATAGGGTGTGGTCCCCATTGGCTTTTTTGTTCATAAGCCCATACTGGACGTGTGTACCAAATTTCATGTCTCTATGACAAACTAAATTCTTGGGTCCCATTATAAGTTTGTAGGGGGCGCTGGAGAGCCATTTCTAAAGATAACCCTTTTATTTACATATTTTTGTATTCAGGTCATGAATGTGCACAAACGCCTTTTTGGGTCCAACTCGATCCGAGAAGGCGTTTGAGAGTTAAGAGACATTTTATTTTCACAAAAATGGCCACCTCGTTACAGGCTTGCCACACCCATACCCGATAAGATATCAACAACAAAGTCACAACTTTGGTTGGCACATGTGTCTAGATGATACTCACCAAATTTGGGGCCATTTAGATTAAAACACAATGATTTGCATCTTTCTGCGCAAGGGGTGCGATTTTAGTGGCCGCGTGTTTCACCCAAGCCTCTCCCATGGAACCTCTTAAATGGTCCTCATGTAAGGGCGCCGCCATACGGTGATTTTACAGCGAAATACAGCGATATACATCCGTCCACCAGAGGGCAGGCTCCAAAAGCGGAAATATAAGGAGAAACCCATTGGCGACTTTACAAGTGTAGAAATCATGTTTACAGCCTGGTACAAAAGATGGCTCCGGTCTCTAGAGCTAAGTTTTTACTACGTGACAACTCTGGTGGGGGGGGGGGGGGATTTTTGAAAATTACGTTGGTTTATGCCACTTCCCCAGGGGTGCGCAAGCTGCCACCAGGGGGTGCGCGAGAGGAAAAATGTAATGGCCATACAATAAAAACACTTGAACATTAAACATTTCCTTTATAACCGCTTTTATTTTAAATAAAAAACTATAATTTATTAGTTTTTGATTTGAAGAAGAAGACAGCAGCTGTCTTCTTCTACGGCGTAGAAGAAGTTTCCCTGCCCGTCCCGCAGCTGTCATTTCACGAGCAGGAGCAGCTGATCGAGCTGTCATCTGATGGAGCACTGCAATTACAGTTCAAACGAAAGCCACTTGTGGATTTTTGGACCGAATCACTGACATCATACACAGTCTTGGCAAAGCGAGCCTTGAGAGTTTTGATGTCCTTCGCCAAAACTTATCTCTGCGAGGCTGGTTTCTCTGCTATGGCCGCAGTTAAAACTAAACATCGGCAAAGACTGGATGTTGTTGAGAAGGAATTGTGGCTTAAACTGTCTTCCATTGCACCAAACCTCGAAGAGCTTTGTGCCAAGATGCTAGCCCACCCGTCGCATTAATATGGGTAAGTATTTGATATTATTGCTACACATATAGGCTCACTGGGAACACTAACACATTCTCCTCCCCGTCTCTCCCCCCCCCCTCTCTCTCACTGCAGGCTGAGCGACTTTTGCGCCGGACTTGAAAAGTAACAGATGGATCCTCTTTTATCCTCTTTTAATTTATTTTATGTTTGAGCCTATACTCTTTGTTACTTAATTATGTTGTGGTTTGTGTGTAGGCTAATTTTATTTTCGCACTTGAAAAGTTTCAGATTGATCCTCGTTTTTATTTATTTGATCTATTTCGGAGCTTATTGTCTTTAATGTTGTGGATCGTTTGTAACGTCATTGCAATTTAATAAAATGTCCTGTCGTTCTAATTTACATAACTGTTGTGTTATGATAATAATGATGCTAGCTCCACGGTCATTGAATAGGTCTTTGCTGCAATGTTTCTTTACTGCGCTGGAAATAAGCGTGCTTTCTGTTACTGAGCCTGTGTCTGTCATTCGTCCTCTTAAAGTGGAAGCTTGTGCGTAGCTTCGTTGCATTATATTGAAACTTTGTTGATGTTATTGTCATGCGTGTTCTGGTTATTTGCGCATGATTAAACATAAAACAAAGCTTTGTAGCGCTTTTTTTTTTTTTTTTTTTAAGTGGGGATTGGGGGTGCGCCAACCCGGTTGGGACATAGAAGGGGGTGCGCAGGAAAAAAAGTTTGGGAACCGCTGGTTTATGCTATCTAAAAACTATTGTTTTACTATGGAGTAAAACCCGAAAATCCTGGATGTAACAGCCATTTTATTGCCCATTCGTAATGCAATATTGGTGAATAGGGGACCAATGGGCGGATATCATCCATAATTATACTATCTATGGTTTCAAACTTCCTGTTTAGTTTAGGGTGTGGCTGTCATTGACTTTTCTGTTTGCCCTGAGGTGTCCTATGGATGTACCAAGTTTCATTTTTCTACGTTGGAAAAAAGTTACTTTCACTTTCCATAGGCCCAAAGTATTTTGACTTTTCTAGGGGTCGCCACTGAGTCATTTTTTGTAATTTTTTTTCGGCGACTTCAAATACATACATTTTTCGCCGGGCTTGAAGGCTGGGACCAATAAAAATGACTTTTCGTTCATGTTCACTGGGTCAAATTTAGGATCAAATTGGGGGAAAAAAAAAAAATTTCGAGCAAAAACAATAGACTAACTAAATATAATTCAAAGAACAACACAAAAATATAATGATATAAGCCTAGGCGCAGTCACTCATTCGTTTCAACTGTCTGTTCCTGTCAATGATACGACACTGTCAATGATGTGTGTGTGTCACACACACACACACACACACACACACACACACACACACACACACACACACACACACACACACACACACACACACACACACACACACACACACACACACACACACACACACACACACACACACACACGTCTGTAGCAAAAAAAGGCCAAATTGATTTAACATTGGTAAAAATGTTTCAATGCAAATGTTTAATAGTATTCTTTTTTTATATAACAAATCAATTTATTTTTAAGAAATTATGAGACATATAGAGTATGATTTCATTTAATAATTTAATTAGAACTGTTTTCACACATATCAAAGTCAACGTTATAGTTAAAACATTTCTTATTTAAAAAGCGTTTGAGCCAAAAGAGCCGGCTTTTTTCAGTGAGCTGAGTCAAATAAACCAGCTCACAAAAAGAGCCGGAATGCTATCACTAGTGCTTTTAGCTATTTTTTCCTCCTTTTTAAGGTCTCGCGTGTTTTTATTATGTAGCAAATTTGCCTCTTATTTTCTCCTAAATTTGCGTGTTTTTTCTGGCAGGTTTGCGTGTTTAAACTCAAAAATTAGCTTCTTTTTTTTTTACTTTCATTAAGTGGCCCTAATACGCCTTCGAAGGGTCTGAGAGTAGAGAAAGTAATAGTTTTTTAGAGAAAAATAGACTGATCCCAAGTTTAACACTTTAGGATGAACCCGGGGTAGTGTGAAAGAGAGTAAGAGCCAAAATACACACACACTATGTGCACTATGTGTGTCCCTGTTCTGGGAACTCTGTGTTCCCCGTGTACCTGGGTGCCTCCAAATATGGTCATGACTTCCTGTTCTCTGCTCACAGACACAGAATTTGACTTATAGCTTAGCTTCTTACTTCTGGGCCTGTTCAGATTTAAACCCATGGTTCTCATTTTAATCTTTTACACTTTTAAAACATTATTGACGTATATTTAACTTTTAACATTCTGAAAAAATAACTCAGTGGTTCTAAAGAGTTTATTTGTTAAACACATCAAATCAAAAGAACTGTTCAAAGTTATTGTTATATATTTGATCAAATATGGAATAAATGCAGTAATAAAACATGACAAAATAAATAAATAATACACAAAATAAATGTAATAAACCTAACCAGAGATAAATGAACAAAGTGACAAAATCTTTAACACAAACACAAAAACAAAGCATTTTCTTCTTAGTGACATTAATAAAACTTTTTTTTTCTTTTTTGCCTTATTTTTGTGACCTTTATTTGTTTTTTTACAAACCATTTCCGTTATTTGGTGAAAATAATAATAATAATCTTTTCATTAAAAAGTGCAAATATTAACTTACAATAAAATTACTTCATTTAAAACTCTCATGGTCAGAGGTCAGGGGTTAAAGGCCAGATATGCAGACTTGTGCAGGATTGTTTTTTTTTATTTTATTTTTTTTAAGCTGCTTTTTTTGTTAATTGTCTAACATTTACAGCAAATTATATGAACATCTCTTAATATTGTTACAGAAATGGGAGCACTAATCTTCTCCATTTGGAGTCAGGATTTTCCAGTAGGACTGGGACCTGCTGCTGGTCCAGACCTGGTTCTATTTGGTGCTGTCTTTAGGGTTAGTTCTGGTCTTGGACAGAGGATGGTCTGGACTCACATGGATTTGGTTCTGGGCTCAGTCGGACTCAGAGGTCCGTGGAGTTCAGGACCTGGTTCTGGGCGGATCTGGTGTTGGTCTCGGTCAGGTCTCTCTGTGGAAACAAAGACCATAAACTGGCTAGTGACTGGAACTGGACTAAAACTGCTCAAAACTCGGCCTTTCCTTTGCCTAAGGAAATGATCTGTGTTTAATCTTGACCGAACAATAATGGAAATGTTTTATCATGCTTTTATTGAATCTGTGTTGTCCTTCTCCACTGTACGATGGTATGGTCTTATATCTTTAAAGGCAAAAAATCAGTTAGACCAGATAATAAAATGGTCTGGCCGTTTGATATGTGAGTCTAAACCAAAGTTACAAAGGATGGCCTTCTCAATCTTAGATGATGACTCTCAGCCCCTGCACTGTCAGGTTCAGTTACTGCCGTCTGCGAAGGAGGTAGAACGAAAAGATATAAGAGAAGCTTCGTACCAAATGTGATTAATATGATTAACAAAGTGTAGAGGTGGTTCTTAGAAATGTACTAGGGTTTTATGATTTTTATTTGGTTTTTTTTGGGTTCTTCTTCAGGTTCTTACAAAGACCACATGTAATGTTTTGAGAGCACTTTCTTTCTTTTTTTTTCTTTCTTTCTTGAGAGCACCTTACTCAGTATGAGTATTTATTTATTTGTCCCGATGTGTTGTGGAGTGTTCGGTGTTGTGTGTTTTTGTATTGGATGCCATAGTCATTGCACTGTAAAACAAATTTACCTACGGGTACAATAAAAGTAACCTAACCTTAGAACAAAAGGAAAACATTAATAAAACTTGGGACTGACCAGGAACTGAGAGTAGGAGCCGGCCACGGAGCCCAAACTCTGAGACTCTGACGGAGCCAGGACCCGGGGCTGGTTCTCCTTGTTCTGGACCTGGAGGAGGTCTGCTGTGAACCGGAGTCCGGACCAAAGGGATCTGAGGAAACCAGAGCGAAAACTGTTCAGGACCAGGTCTAGATCAGGACTAGGCCTGGACCATACGAGGACTAGACAGACCAGGACTAGGCAAGAACTATGCCAGGACCAGGCCAGTCCAGGACCAGGACCAGGACTAGACCAGACCAGTCCAGGACCAGCCCCGTACAAGGCCCGGACCAAACCAGACCAGGGCAAGGCTCAGACCAGAACTAGGTCAGGATCAAGACCGGGATCAGGACTAGGCCAGGACCAGATCAGAACCATACCACGACTAGACCAGAGCAGGACCAGAACAGGACCAGACCAGGACTTGGTCTGTGGGACTTACTTGACCAGAGGACAGAGGGGGCCGGGGCCCAGGTGAGCGACACACCTGTCCCTGAAGAGAACGCACGGAGCTGTTGGTTGATGAACTGCAGCCGCTGAGCTTTAACAGAAAAAACAGTGAGAACCAGTTTGAACCAAATAAAACAGAAATCAATTCAAAATGTTATAAAACTAAATTTCCATTTACTTCTACCTAATGACTTTGACCAGTTTAAACCAGTTAAAAAGACTAGTGTGAGTTGGTTAGTGTGAGCTGGTTAGTGTGAATATGTTAGTGTGAGCTGGTTAGTGTGAGCTGGTTAGTGTGAGCTGGTTAGTGCGAGCTGGTTAGTGCGAGTTGGTTAGTGTGAATGTTATTGTGAGCTGGTTAGTGTGAGCTGGTTAGTGTGAGTTGGTTAGTGTGAGTTGGTTAGTGTGAGCTGGTTAGTGCGAGTTGGTTAGTGTGAGTTGGTTAGTGTGAGTTGGTTAGTGTGAATGTTATTGTGAGCTGGTTAGTGTGAGCTGGTTAGTGTGAGCTGGTTAGTGTGAGTTGGTTAGTGTGAATGTTATTGTGAGCTGGTTAGTGTGAGCTGGTTAGTGTGAGTTGGTTAGTGTGAGCTGGTTAGTGCGAGTTGGTTAGTGTGAGTTGGTTAGTGTGAGTTGGTTAGTGCGAGTTGGTTAGTGTGAATGTTATTGTGAGCTGGTTAGTGTGAGCTGGTTAGTGTGAGTTGGTTAGTGTGAATGTTATTGTGAGCTGGTTAGTGTGAGCTGGTTAGTGTGAGTTGGTTAGTGTGAGTTGGTTAGTGCGAGTTGGTTAGTGTGAGTTGGTTAGTGTGAGTTGGTTAGTGTGAGTTGGTTAGTGTGAGTTGGTTAGTGTGAATGTTATTGTGAGCTGGTTAGTGTGAGCTGGTTAGTGCGAGTTGGTTATTGCGAGTTGGTTAGTGTGAGTTGGTTAGTGTGAGCTGGTTAGTGCGAGTTGGTTAGTGTGAGTTGGTTAGTGTGAATGTTATTGTGAGCTGGTTAGTGTGAGCTGGTTAGTGCGAGTTGGTTAGTGCGAGTTGGTTAGTGTGAGTTGGTTAGTGTGAGTTGGTTAGTGTGAGTTGGTTAGTGTGAATGTTATTGTGAGCTGGTTAGTGTGAGCTGGTTAGTGTGAGTTGGCTAGTGTGAGTTGGTTAGTGTGAGCTGGTTAGTGCGAGTTGGCTAGTGTGAGTTGGTTAGTGTGAGCTGGTTAGTGCGAGTTGGTTAGTGTGAGTTGGTTAGTGTGAGCTGGTTAGTGCGAGTTGGTTAGTGTGAGTTGGTTAGTGTGAATGTTATTGTGAGCTGGTTAGTGTGAGCTGGTTAGTGTGAGTTGGTTAGTGTGAGCTGGTTAGTGCGAGTTGGTTAGTGTGAGTTGGTTAGTGCGAGTTGGTTAGTGTGAATGTTATTGTGAGCTGGTTAGTGTGAGCTGGTTAGTGTGAGCTGGTTAGTGTGAGTTGAATAGTGTGAGTTGGTTAGTGTGAATATGTTAGTGTGAGCTGGTTAGTGTGAGTTGGTTAGTGTGAGTTGGTTAGTGCGAGTTGGTTAGTGTGAATGTTATTGTGAGCTGGTTAGTGTGAGTTGAATAGTGTGAGCTGGTTAGTGTGAGCTGGTTAGTGTGAGTTGAATAGTGTGAGTTGGTTAGTGTGAGCTGGTTAGTGCGAGTTGGTTAGTGTGAGTTGGTTAGTGCGAGTTGGTTAGTGTGAATGTTATTGTGAGCTGGTTAGTGTGAGTTGAATAGTGTGAGCTGGTTAGTGCGAGTTGGTTAGTGTGAGCTGGTTAGTGCGAGTTGGTTAGTGTGAATATGTTAGTGTGAGTTGGTTAGTGTGAGTTGGTTAGTGTGAATGTTATTGTGAGCTGGTTATTGTGAGTTGGTTAGTGTGAGCTGGTTAGTGCGAGTTGGTTAGATTGAGTTGGTTAGTGTGAGCTGGTTATTGTGAGTTGGTTAGTGTGAGTTGGTTAGTGTGAGTTGGTTAGATTGAGTTGGTTAGTGTGAGCTGGTTATTGTGAGTTGGTTAGTGTGAGTTGGTCAGTGTGAGTTACTAGTGTGAGTTGGTTAGTGTGAGTTGGTTAGATTGAGTTGGTTAGTGTGAGCTGGTTATTGTGAGTTGGTTAGTGTGAGCTGGTTAGTGCGAGTTGGTTAGATTGAGTTGGTTAGTGTGAGCTGGTTATTGTGAGTTGGTTAGTGTGAGTTGGTTAGTGTGAGTTGGTTAGTGTGAGCTGGTTAGTGCGAGTTGGTTAGATTGAGTTGGTTAGTGTGAGCTGGTTATTGTGAGCTGGTTAGTGTGAGTTGGTTAGTGTGAGTTGGTTAGTGTGAGTTGGTTAGATTGAGTTGGTTAGTGCGAGCTGGTTAGATTGAGTTGGTTAGTGTGAGCTGGTTATTGTGAGTTGGTTAGTGTGAGTTGGTTAGATTGAGTTGGTTAGTGTGAGCTGGTTATTGTGAGTTGGTTAGTGTGAGTTGGACAGTGTGAGTTACTAGTGTGAGTTGGTTAGTGTGAGTTGGTTAGTGCGAGCTGGTTAGATTGAGTTGGTTAGTGTGAGCTGGTTATTGTGAGTTGGTTAGTGTGAGTTGGTTAGTGTGAGTTGGTTAGATTGAGTTGGTTAGTGTGAGCTGGTTATTGTGAGTTGGTTAGTGAGTTGGTCAGTGTGAGTTACTAGTGTGAGTTGGTTAGTGTGAGCTGGTTAGTGTGAGTTGCTTAGTGTGAGCTGGTTATTGTGAGTTGGTTAGTGTGAGCTGGTTAGTGTGAGTTGCTTAGTGTGAGATGGTTAGTGTGAGTTGGTTAGTGTGAGCTGGTTAGTGTGAGCTCGTTATTGTGAGTTGGTTATTGTGAGCTCGTTATTGTGAGTTGGTTAGTGTGAGTTGGTTAGTGTGAGCTGGTTAGTGTGAGCTGGTTAGTGTGAGCTCGTTATTGTGAGTTGGTTAGTGTGAGTTGGTTAGTGTGAGTTACTAGTGTGAGTTGGTTAGTGTGAGCTGGTTAGTGTGAGTTGCTTAGTGTGAGCTGGTTATTGTGAGTTGGTTAGTGTGAGTTGGTTATTGTGAGCTGGTTAGTGTGAGTTGGTTAGTGTGAGTTGGTTAGTGTGAGTTGGTTAGTGTGAGCTGGTTAATGTGAGCTGGTTAGTGTGAGTGTGTGCTAACAGATGTGTGTTTTCCTGAGGTATTTTACTGCTGTAACCATCACCTTCCTTTTTTATGTATTGCCATCTCTAATGTTCTCTCTGACAAATTACAAGGTTAGAGGGGTTAGGGTTAGGGTTAGGGATGCACCGAATGTTCGGCAGCCGAAATTATTCGGCCAAAAATAGCCAAAAAAAGCACTTTCGGTGTTCGGCCGAATAAGTAAAAAAGCCGAATAAATTTTGCAGAACAATGACTGCACTCTTCTTTTAAAATGTTTTTAATTTTTTCTTATGTTTCTTAATATAAATCTTGTAAATTGTCTTTTATTCCTGTAAAGCACTTTGAGTTACCCAGTGTATGAATTGTGCTATATAAATAAAATTGCCTTGCCAATGACGTTTTTAATGACGCAATCAATTAACGCGCGTAGA
The DNA here is from genome assembly GCA_024416835.2 of Perccottus glenii. NCBI lineage: Eukaryota > Metazoa > Chordata > Actinopteri > Gobiiformes > Odontobutidae > Perccottus > Perccottus glenii. The sequence goes on from JALDQB020000062.1 coordinate 165,714, forward strand.
GTGAGAGGCGCGGGCTTTATGCAGCAAACATGTCAGCAGTGTGGAAGCACTTTAAAGTGTCAGAGAAAGAGGCAAAAACGGCCGTTTGCAGACATTGTTCTGCTGAATTGTCCAGACTGGGTGCATCTGCAAAAACGTACTTCAAGTGAAACAGACCACGGAGTGAAAACAACTAAAAGTGCGCTCTTAGAAGCTGTCAGCACACGATTTAGTCAGGCGGACTCAGAACCCCTGTACTGCATCAGATCATTAATTGGATGTGGGGAAAAGATGAGCACACGAGAAATGATCCAGGCCGAGTTGGATTTGGGAAAGTCGCTAGGTGATGGAGACGGTCAGGCGATGCACAGCGCAGGAGATGAAAACAGCGCAGAGAGTAAACGGGCTCGTACTACAGATGAGCCGCGCACAGTCTCGCTGTCTGACGATGAGATCCTCCAAGAGAATATCCCATTTGCAAGACAGAGGACAAGCTCGACTGCTCAACAGTTAGATGGGTATCTCTCAGAAGTCCCCATCCCCAGGAGCATTAACCCTCTCGAATTTTGGAGGACCAATCAAGGCCGCTTTCCCGACCTGGCGCAGATGTCACGCAGGTAGGCTACTTGTTTGGGAAATTAATTTAAGATTTTATTTATATTTTGGATTATGGTAACACTTTATAAGTAGTTTCTATTTTTAACATTAACTAACAATGAAAAACCCTTATTAACAGCATTTATTAATCTTAATGTTAACATTTACTAATACAGTATTAAAATTAAGTATCACATTTGTAATTTTTTAATTTAAAAGTATCAAAAGTGGTAGGCCTATTTGTTAAAATTGTGAATGCACTCATACTTACATGAACTAAATATTTTTTTATTATCTTATAAGGAAGATTAATAAATACCATAACAAATGTATTGCTCATTGTTAGTTAAATAAATATTTTGAAATTGTATTTTTGTTATTTGATTTTTTTATCTGAAAAGCAATACAAAATAGTAAAAAGCAAAATTTTACTATTTAATTATTGTAATGGTGAAAAAATTGGCAAAATAAATGGAAAAAATGTGAAACACCGCGTTCGGCCTTCAGCCAAGCATTTCATTTCGGTGCATCCCTAGTTAGGGTTAGGGAAGTAAGGTTTATAGCCCTTTTTATTTGTTTACTCTATTTTCATTTTCCTCAGAGACAGTTCTGTAAAGTCCAGACCAGTACCAGGACTCGGCGGGTCTTGTTGAAGGTTTGGGACTTGGTCAGAGCCTGGTTCCTGCTGAAGGCTGGACTCCGGGTCTGGTTCTGGAACTTGGAGGGAGACTGTGAGCCCATGAATCGGCGTTTGGAGGGAGTCCGGACTGTGGTCCCGTAGAGCATGTCCTCCTCGGTCTGACGGCTCTTCTTCAGGTGCTGCTCATGAAATAAAAGTGTTAGACCGGACTAAACCTGTATCAGGTCTAAACCAGGTCTTACCCAGGACTAAACCTGGTCTAAACCACCTGGTCTAAACCACCTGGTCTAAACCACCTGGTCTAAACCTGGTCTAGGTGGATTACCCGCTCGAGTTTCTCCCGTTCCTTCTGCTCCTGGAGCTGGTTCCACTGTTGTTCCACAAACTGGAGGAAATCCTGACCCTGGACCAGGAATGGTCTGGACTCTGAGGACTCCCATTGAGAGATCTGGACTTTCAGCTGCCGCTCCAGCTGGTTCAACAGGGATTAGAACACGTTTTAGAGGGATCAGAACAGGTTCAACAGGGATTAGAATGTTCTCTGTTTAGAGACTGTTGCATATTCATGACCAGGTTTAGCTGGACTTGAAGGTTGTTTTCACACCTAATATTGCGATAGACTCGGTTCGATTGGGGACTGCACTTCAAATGAACTAAACCTTCTGAATAACGCAGTTACCCTCCTCGCCTGTGGTGATGCTGCAGCAATAAATACTGAAGTAGAGGACAAGCAGCATATAGAGCATCAGACGTAAAGGATTCTTGCCTTTTTTGTTTTGGCAAGAATTTAAAAAACTACTATATTCTACAATAATGGGCTCAGTGTGAGAATCACGAGGCAGCGGACCATGGACATGTTTTTTATTTAGACCAAATGAGACCACTACAAGAACGAGAGAGGATACCGCCCTGAAATGTGATCGTACTTATTTACTGCTAAAGTGATTAATCACAATATTTATAATTGTAAGGTCTTCTGTACAATCCCAAAACCTAAAATTTCCCGTAATAAGCTTGAAAATACCATTTATTGTAGCGGGCAACTGTGATACATTTATGTCTGACCATAGTTCTATCAGCGTTTTAACCCCCTCACCACTTTACGTCTCAAAACGAGTTGCATTTGTTTTAGTTGCGTTTGTTTTAGTTGCGTTTACCCGCCGTACGTAGCACCATGGTCTGCTTCCTGCCTTTGGTTTGCTGTTCGGTACACTTGGCATTCTTACCTCCTTTGAACTATTTAATTCATTTAATAAATAATAATAATTCATTCATTCATTCATTTTCTACCGCTTTGTCCCGTTAGGGGTCGCGGGTGACTGGAGCCTATCCCAGCAGCTTTGGGCCTGAGGCGGGGTACACTCTGGACAATGGACAGTTAGTCGCAGGGCTAACATTTAGAGACAGACAGTGACAGACAACCATTCACTCTCATATTTTTTCACTAGGGACACTTTAGAGTTGTCAGTTAACCTGTACATGCAGGTGTTTGGACGGTGGGAGGAAGCCGGAGTACCCGGAGAGAACCCACGGTAACACATGGAGGACATGCAGACTCCTCACAGAAAGACCGGAGTCGGCCGAGAATGTTTGGGTCTGCCGGGTTTTGAACTTTCGACCTTCTTGCTGTGAGGCAGGAGTGCTAACCACTCAGCCACGTTGTTATGGGAATTGTATGTGTTTGAATGTTATGGGAATTGTATGTGTTTGAATGTTATGGGAATTGTATGTGTTTGAATGTTATGGGAATTGTATGTGTTTGAATGTTATGGGAATTGTATGTGTTTTTCCTTTAGTGTCTATGTTTAGTTTTTAGATATGATTCTTCTGTCTGCTTATGTTATTACAAACAGGCCCTAGTCAAAAGCCATCTCGACCTGGGTCGCAGACTGCGGAGGAGTGAACATCCTCCTCCTCCTTAACACTCTGTACTGCTGTGTATAAAACCACATGTATTGTTTACTGTGTTAAGCAAATTCATCCTGTACAGTCTCATGACATGTTTGTACTTTGCTTCTCCTTGCAAGGAATAAAACCTGACCATTCATTCTAAATTCAATACAGTCTCGCTGTCTCCTCATTAATCTGGCGAACGAATTCTACAGTACAATATAAAATTCTTTTAACACACGTGCACCCCCATATAATAATAATAATAATATTAATAATAATAATAATAATAATAATAATAATAATAATAATAATAATAATGTTTTTTAAAACCTAGGTCTTCTCGGTTCTCTTCCAAAAACTGAGAAGACGTTTTTTTTAGACAGACCAGGGTTTGCTTTTTTGGTTCGAATCAGAGTTCGACTTTGCATTTACACCTCCCCAAACTAACCAGACTTTCCGAGGAAACGAATTAGAGTTCATCCAAACAGAGCTTGTCTGAATGCACCTAACTTAATAGGTTTTGACCTTTTTGTTTTAGCTGGTCTTACCTTTGTCAGACTCTTGCTCAGCTCAGTTCTCTGTTTCTCTTCTTTCAACAGGTTTCCTCCTCGATTCATGAACCGCGATCTGACACTTTCCTCTGAAACCAAACCGGAAATCAAGACTATAGTCAACGTCTGGAGTCCGGCCTTAACTCCAGGTTCTGTTTCAGTCCGGTCTGGTCCTGGTTCAGTCCGGTCTTACCTCCAGGTCTAAGAACAGTTCCCAGGAGTCAATCCATTGTTGGACTCCTTCAAACATTTTCAGATGATCTTTGTAAAACTGTTTCAGACGATTCAGTTCCGTCTCCAGGACCTCCAAGACCTGCTCCGAGACCTGCTCTGGAACCAAGACCCAACAAGACAAGGGTTAGACCTGCTTTGACCCAACAAGACCAGGAGTCTCTCCACTTTGAAATGGCTCAGACCACAAACAGCTGATCCTGCTACAGGCCTCTGTGTAGCAGCTGTGAGTCTGAAATAATTATCCATGTCACCTTTAGGTGGTGCCGGCCCGAACATGTGGAATATAAAAAACGACTTCACAGAGCCATGGTCAGTCTGTAACCTGACCAGACCAAGACCTGTTCTGGAACAAACCCACTGGGATTTTCAGTTCAAGAGTTTTTTTTTTTTTTTTTTTAGAAAAACTAAGTCCTGCTGCTTCCTTTTATTTTTACATCTTTTTTGTTTATTTATTTATTTTGGTAAAAGTGTGTTTTTAATACTCACCGAAGCAGAACAGATTTCTTTAAAAGCGAGCCTGTTTTTTGGCGTGTCTGCTTGAAAATGTCCACAGTAAATTGACTGTATCTTTGTAACTACAAGGTGTATTTCAATAATTCTGGTGTTAAAATGAAGGGGGCACTTGTGAGATAGAAGGGAAATTTTGAATGTGCATGTTACAGTTTCAAAATAAATCAAGATGAAAAACAGTAAAATAATTTCAAATACTCAAATATTTCTGCCTAAAAAAAAAAAACAACACAATTTTAAATTACAGCCACACATGTCAACATTACCTGCACCAAATTAAATTCTTCTAATGTGAAACAAACCAAAACTACAGTGGGGATCGAAAGTTTGGGCACCCCAGGTAAAAAATTTTAATAATGTGCATAAAGACGCCAAGAAAAGATGGAAAAATCTCCAAAAGGCATCAAATGACAGATTAGACATCCTTATAATAAGTCAAAAAAAGTTAGATTTTATTTCCATCATTTACACTTTCAAAATAACAGAAAACAAAAAATGGTGTCTGCAAAAGTTTGGGCACCCTGCAGAGTTAATACTTTGTACTGCCCCCTTTGGCAAGTATCACAGCTTGTAAACACTTTTTGTAACGAGCCAAGAGTCTTTCAATTCTTGTTTGAGGTATCTTTGCCCATTCTTCCTTACAAAAGTCTTCACGCTGTCTGTCACGCACTGCTCTTTTAAGGTCTATCCATTCATTCATTCATTCATTTTCTACCACTTAGTCCCGTCAGGGGTCGCGGGTGACTGGAGCCTATCCCAGCAGCTTTGGGCCTGAGGCGGGGTACACCCCGGCAGTGGCAGGGCTGACATTTAGACACAGTGACAAACAACCATTCACCCTCACATTCATTCACTAGGGACACTTTGGAGTTGCCAATTAACCTGTACATACATGTCTTTGGACGGTAACACGTGGAGGATATGCAGACTCCTCACAGATAGACCAGAGTCAGCCGAGAATGTTTGAGTCGGCCGGGTTTTGAACTCACAACCTACTTGCTGTGAGGCAGGAGTGCTAACCACTCTGCCACGTGCACCCCAGGTCTATCCATAGATTTTCAATTATGTTGAGGTCAGGAGATTGTGAAGGTCATGGCAAAACCTTTAGTTTATGCCTCTTGATGTAATCCACTGTGGATTTTGAGGTGTGTTTAGGAAATTTTATTGAATCCATTTTTCCTTCTACTCGTGAAATGTTCCCTGTGCCACTGGCTGCAATACAACCCCAAACATGATCGATCCACCCCCATGCTTAACAGTTGGACAGAGGTTCTTTTCATTTCTATTGATTCCTTCTCTTCTGTTGGTTTGTGACATGTGACATGGGGCTTGGGCTTAACGGGTTAACTCACCGGAGAAGTAGGGACTAAACTCCAGTCTTTGAGGTTCGCTGTAGAAACATCTGTCCCAGAAAACTCTGATCTCAGACCGAACTCTGTCTGAGATGCTTTTAATGTTCATCATTTTCATCTGCTCCAGACGCTCTGCCTCCAGCTGCAGCTAAAGACCAGATAAAACCAGACAGGACCAGTTAGAATCATCTGCTCCAGATTCAGATGGGGTGCCATTATATTTGTGAGTAACATTTTGCAGTGGTGGCGAAGGAGCGAGTTGAGTTTACACTTTAGAAAGTGCTGCCGTATAAAGCTCTCTCATGGATCAGTCTAACCTGTTCCATGTCTGAGTCTAACCATCGGCGATGTACAGTATGTACTGCAGCTCCTTTACAATGCCGAGCATCTGCTCTCTCACTTGAATTGCACTGCAGAACTGCTCCGTAACAAGCAGCGAGTTAAGTGTGCACGGAACCCTCAGTGTAATTGTGAAATGTGTAGCCTATTAACTCCACGCCGTGTCCCAGTGGACAACGTGGAGTGCTTTAGAGAAGAATTTTCAAAAGAATCTTTGCAGGATTTTCACTTCTTTTCATAGCTTCGGAGTTAGTGTGATGGCCTAATGACTTAATTTGTGGAGGATGGGTTCCATCCCAACCCCCCCAGCGCCTCTTAGCTGAAAAAAAAAAAAAGCCATGCAAAAATCAGCTGGCGCACGCTCCCTTTGAATCAAGAGGTCTTGAGGGAGTTTTTATTGATGTTTGAAGCTGATATTTGCTGATAGCAACTGTTACCATTTAATGTGAAGCCCTGCACAGGTTTCACAATACACCACTTCACAGCAGCATTTAGCCTTTTTCAATGCTTAGGATCCCAAGCCGGGACAAATGAAGAGGGTAGTTTGAGTGGGAGCAGCTCTTTATCATTAAGGCTCGTACACACCGGGACGAATATCGGCGCGCGTAATTCGCCAGCATTTTTCAACGCATTTTTTGTGTTCACACCGCGATTTTCGCTGACGATGAGCAGTGAACATACAAATTCATTCCCTGACATTAGATGGCGCTTAATGTAAAACAGAAATACCCCCAATTGCTGTGCAATACTACTCCATAACAGTTGTCTTTTATCAAGATTTTTGTAATTGCTGTCGCGTTTGTCATATAGTTCTTTGTGTTCCGACACCAACGAGACCAGCAGCTCTACTTTCATCTTGCCTTGCATCTTCTTCGTCTTATTTCTTCCCGGCAGTGTAGACGCTACTTGGCGTATATCTTCTTCGCGGTTACATATGTGTGCTCGGCAAGACCGTTTTGTGTTTGAGCGCCCCCCAAGTTGTGTTTTACTGTAACTTCAGAAGCTCCAGACACGTGAGCAAAAGCGTCAATCTCATTGGCCGTATAGTTTTTGACGCGGCGCGTCAAAAACAAAAAAGGAACCTGAGGCGTTTTTTTTTAAAAATGACGCTTTTACGCGTGGCGTTTTTCGCGTCGTTGTGCACACTCACATTGGCGCCCTATGTTTAGTCACAAGGCGTTAAACGTCGGCAAATATCGCGCGCAAAATTCCTCCCGGTGTGAATGGGCCTTTACTCTGCGTAAAATTACAAATCTGATTCCAAAACAGTTGGGACACGGTAAAAAATGTAAAAACACAGGGGCCTTTAGACGACACGGCATCACAAACAGGAATGTTACTGTAATGGAAATCACAACACGGGCTCAGGAACACTTCCAGAAAACATTGTCGGTGAACACAATCCAACCGGGCCATTCATCGTTGTGACTGTATAGGTCACAACGATGATGTCAAAAAAGACGACAAGTGTAGTGACTACTTTGGACTATTATTAGATGATATATTTATTGTACGCATGGATAGCATTCAGAAGACTAGTTCTTTAGAGCCTCGAGGGTATGAATGACGAGGTTCTGGTTTAAAAAGTAGGGGAAAGAAAGAATAATTTGATCCTACCAGCTCGCCACTTGTCGTTGACAACAATCAGTAGCGTATCCCACCCAAACACACATTGGGGCCAGGAGTCCCCTGCAAAAGAGATTTCTAATCTCAGTGGGACTATCCTGGTTAAATAAAGGTTAAATAAAAAAATTAAAGGGTAACTAAACCCCTGGTCAGAGCCTAACTCCACCCACTCACAAAATTTGAAAAATGCTGGAAAAGTGGGCAGAGCCCAGCCGAGACAGAGGGGAAGAACCGAGGGCGGAGCTCAGCGGGGGCGTGAAACTGAGACCCGCAGTGACGGATTGATTGACAGCAGCTGTCAGACTCGCAAAATGTAGACTTGAAGGAAGAGAGTAGCTTTGCTACGGAGCGGTCCTTCTAAGTGGAGGACATTTCTGTGCACACAGGGCTAGAGCCTTATCAGTTTGTGCCACTGGCTCAAACCGCGGTCTCAACAACTCCCAAAGTTAAAGAGTGAAGTCTTGCAGCACAAGAGAGAATGGAGCCAGTGATAAAACGTTAGCATTGTCTAATTTAGGCTAATGCTTAGAAAATGCTAACAAAGTTTCAGAAATTCCAAATCTATGCATTTAGTTTGATTTTGGTAATTAGTGTTAATTACACACAAAACAGAGATTTCAAGTCTCCCTCTACAACTGTTAAACTCTTGTAGTATTATGCAAAAAAGACACAACTCCAACCAAATATAATATTTAAATCCCAACAAAGTAGTGATAAACATTGTTTCTCATGTTGTAGGTAATGCACAGGTGTGACAGGTTGGTGAGTCGGCTGCATAACAGTCCATCCAGACTTTGAGGCAGTAGCACTAAACCCCTGTGTTACAGGCTCTAACACTTGTAATGTAGTGTTACACTTATCTTCAGCTTTTTGGTGAGACGTGGTTAAACAGGGTAGTTCCAGGAAGAAGAGAGCAATGTTTTTATAAATAAGTAAATTTAATGTTTTACCCTCCACTTCCACATACTGTACATGTGCACCAGCTCTTTCAGCGGTTATAGACACCTGTCTGCTGCAGTGTGGTCAGGTGGTGCTGGGGATACCTGGGCCATCAGGTACAGGTCATACCTCCTTGTGCTGTCCTCACAGAGGATTCCAATACTGACTTTATAAATATAGTTGGTATATAATAAATAAAAAATTGAAATATGAAGAAACAGTTATACCTGATGTTACACACAAAACAATTGTTTAAAAACATGCATTATAAAATCAGCTATAAAACTCAAAATGAACATGAATCAACATAAACATTTACAAAAGAATGTCTCAATGACACCCTTTTCTCAAACTGCCTTTACATAATTCTTATATTCTTTAGAGATTGTTCTTACAGTAAGCATTTAATATTGATATAATATTTTATATATACACAGTTAATTTAAATAAAAAATAAATGTCATAGTAAATTCTCATACATCATTTCAAGGCAGGTCCAAACTTTGTAAATGGTGCACAGTCAGGACAGAGGCTTTTACTTTGTGTTTGAAAGTCACTGTCAGTTGCACTTATTGGAGCGAAGATGGTGAAAAGCAAGAGCCAGACTTACACAGGCTGATCATAACTTCATGAGCTGTTCCAAAATGTTTAAGAATCTTGAGTGTGTTCAACAGTGTATTAGTGTTTACATTAGTCTAAATGTAGTCTCAGAAACTATAGAGCTAACTGCAGTTTTCAGAGTCTGAATCCAAGATGATAGACAGCAGCAAAGTTGAAGATGAAGTATCTTCAGTGAAGTGACGCAGGAACAGTCACCAGGTCCTGAAAATAAAATAAACATATAAACATGATTTTATTTCTTAAATTAGACCATTTTAATGACAATAAAATGATAGATTATCACACACCTCATGTGTTCTTGTTAGAGTATTTAAAACAAGTAATTGCACTATAACAGTAAAACAAACAAAACAAACTAAAGAATGGGAATAAATGCATTACCTTCAGCAGTGACACCTCACACCTTTTCCTCATTATTGGAGTAGAGCTAGTCCTGGGACACTCAGCTCCATCAGTGTCTGTGTCACATGACACACTCCTATTAGGCGTTCTGGCCTGGGTGGCTGCAAAAAAAGAGTTTCACAAATGATTTGTTATCTTGAGTTTATGATGAGACCCAAACATCTGGGTCCACAACTCACAAAAACAATCCCTAAAAGATGCTCTGCCTTTGCACAATCAGCCTTTTCATTTCAAACCATCAAACAATGGAATCAGATCCTAGACAGTCTGAAATTCTAAATCTGGTACAAAGCATATCTTTTCTTGTGAGATTATTGTTTTTGTACATGGTGCCTGAGAAATAAAGAATAAACAAAAATTAAACATACAAAAGCTTCACAGTATTCAAACTCACCTTTGCTTCACCTGCAGATCTGCAGCGACTGGTTCAGACTGGCCCCCAGTTTCTCTGGTCATCTTAGACAAAACAAAAGATTTGTGTTATTGTTTACAATTACAGTATTATATTAATTCATTTTAAAATGTTTATAAAGGATATTAATAACACAAATATTCTCATTACTATTACTGTATATCCTCCGTGAAAGCACTAGTCTTTTAATCCGTGTGTACTGTCTCTGGGTCGGTCTTGTTAGCTGCAGCCTGTGATACACTGTCTCTCAGCAGCTCCAGCTCTGCTCGGTTTACCCGAGGAGCAGCGATAAACAACGTACACACTGATGGTGGCGCTTTTCGCGTTCAATCTAATTAGCAAAGTTGACACAAAACGCACAAGTTTTTGAGTTTGTGTTGAGTCAAAACTCACGGTGTTACACGAGTCATGAGATGTTCATGTTCAGTCAAGTCCAGAGTCATGAGCCAGTGACAGGTCTTTAGTGCCAAGGGCTGCATCTCTGCTACAAGTCCAACAGAGTGCTGCCCGTGTACGAGAAATAACTAACGGAATATTGAGTGATAGAGTAAAGCTAGATGTCTGTGTGTACTGGGACACAGTATCAACACCGCAGCAGCCCTCATTAGCGTTAGCCCGGTATCAGGAGCAGCTGAAGCTAACGTTTAGCATACTTTACCTAACTAGCAACATGACAAAATTGATTAGTTAACTTTAGCTTTACTGGGAAGAAACATAAATTGTGTTTCAAAATATATGTTCACTCACCTCAAGACGCTGCTGTGGTGGTGGGAATCCATGCAGGAGCAGCGTTAGGCGCTGTGTTGCTTTTTCAGCGGAGCTGTTTTGAGAAGCACATTTCCACCTCCATTGCGTTGGAGAAGCAATCCCGCTTGAAATGCCCGCTGCAAACTCCAGCTCTCAGCAGGAACTCACGGTGTTCCAGGCTAAGTGCACACTGGCGTCTAATTTCCAACTCAACTGGAAAGCAATGCAGTCCAGCAGTGCTGTTGCAACCAGCAACACTACAAGTACATGCTAATATAGCTAGCCTGATGTTTTCAACACCCGCTACTTGGGAAGATGTTTTTATACATGGGGCGTGAGCCAATGCCAAGGGTGTGGTGGGGTCGTGCCAGGGGCGTGGGTAGAGAGCCGTTAGTCGAGCCAGTATACGTCACACTAGGAAACAATCTTAAATCTAAAAATTCAACTGCAGTAACCACCATTCAACCTGAGGAGGGCAGCACTTAGACGGTTTTACACCACAAAATGTAAAATTAATATACTTTATCATGGGCGTAGGTTTAGGGGGGACGCTAGGTACTAGTCCCTATCAATATTTTGAGATGGCAAATTTGTCCCCACCAATATTTAGCAAGCTGCTTTGCACTGCTATTTGGATTTTTGCACTGCTATTTGGATCGATTCTAACGGCCAGGACGATACAGTACAAGAAACGCCGTAATTTGATTGGCGGCGGATATCTGACAGGCTACACGCGGGCCAGGACTACTTTTGTGCTTGCACTAGCAGCGAGCGGTTGGTGTGTGTGATACGCGCATGTGACGACGCCGACGGTAAGTTACCAGGGCTGTCTCTCTGCCACATACAAAGGCCAGAGTAAAAACATTTTAATATTCCGTTTTTTTGTAGATGCCACCCAAGAAGAAAAAAGGGGACATAAGAAGCTTTTTCATAAAGCAGAGTTCGAGTGTAAGTAGGCAAAATGACTAGCTAGCCACACAAATAAACTAGCAGTAGTGACTGACCAGTCACTAATCAATGTTATATAGTTCAACAATAATAAAATGTTAGAAAATGATCTGTATTTTATTCTAATGTTGATCTAGCTTACTGCTTGTCTCATACAAACTTAACACATAGATTAACATAAATTTCAACACATCAATCCACAAAACCATGTCCCCTTCATATTTAAAAATGGCTCTGAAATATAAACATGATGTGTTGAATGCATACTGATACATGTGTATTTGATTCATTAGTTCATTATTTAATTACTGAACATATATAGGACACTCAGACATCTAGTGAAGATGTCATAGAGCATGTTGAGGAAGAAGTAGCTGAACCTTCAGGGCTTCAGTTATACTGGCTCTGTTGGGACCATGTACAGGATGGTATATCGGGGTAAGGATACAACATAATGAGATGAAGTAGATTCACTTCTGTATTGTGATATTCTGTATTGCCAACAGTCTGGAACAAAATAAATTATACTCAAATGTCAAAACTTTTACTCAGATCAGTGAACAGCACTAATAAGGCCCCATTCTTACAGATCATTAACTAAAATAAGTTGGTTTAGGGTTTAGTTACTCTTTAAAGTATCCTGTTTAGAGCCACAAACAAAACCTACAAACAAAAACCTGACCTAAAAACAAGGCCAGGAAAAATACAATTAGCATTCTAATAAAAAAGGGTTACCAGTAACTATATCATTTCAGTTAGTTATATTTGGTTACCCATTTAGTTATTAATATAACTCAGTTCAATACAATTCAGTTGCGCAACACTCAATTCCAACTAATTAGATTCAAGATTCAAAGTGTTTATTGTCATGTGTACAGACAGAAAGCATGTTTCCCTGTACAATGAAATTCTTACTTTGCCGTCCACAGTAAAATGTCACACAAGTAAGTAAAATAAAATAATAAGACAAATATACAAGTGATAATAATGCAGTACAAAAATACAAATATACAAAAAAATACAAGAGGGCAAAAGGAGTAAAGTAGTAAAGTGAGGTAGTGCAGTTGTGATGGTGTAAAGTGACAAGTAAAGTGAGGTAGTGCAGTAGGTAAACAATTGTTCATGTAATGTTGTGATTGTGATTGTAGACTCCTATCTGCTGTTTAGGAGTCTTATGGCAGAGGGAAAGAATGAGTTCTTCATTCTGAAGTCCTGCATTTCACACTTCTGTACCTCCGTCCTGAGGGTAGAAGTGTGAACAGACCATGTTGTGGGTGGGAGGGTCTTTGAGGATGGAAGCAGCTCTTCTGTGGACTCTGGTGGTAGATGCTCTGCAGAGAGGGCAGTGGAGTCCTGGTGATCTTCTGCGCAGTCTTCACCACTCTCTGCAGGCGTTTGCGGTCCATGACAGAAGTGCTGCCGTACCACACAGTGATGCAGCTGGTCAGGACACTCTCAATGGTGCAGCTGTAGAAGTTGCTGAGGATCTTGGGCGACATGCCAAACTTCCTCAGCCTCCTCAGAAAATACAGCCGCTGTTGAGCCTTCTTGACCAGCTGCGTGATGTGAGGTGTCCAAGTGAGGTCCTCATTGATGTGGACACCCAAGTATTTGAAGCTGCTCACCCTCTCCACTTCAAGCTCCCGGATGAACAGTGGCTGAGGCGTTCTCCTCTCCTCCTCATGTCCACTATCATCTCCTTTGTCTTGTCCGTGTTGAGGGTGAGGTTGTTGTCTTCACACCATGACACCAGACTGGCCACCTCCCTCCTGTAAGCTGCCTCGTCACCGCCAGCGATGCGTCCCTATCACTGCGGTGTCGTCAGCAAACTTCAGGATGATGTTGTCCTTGTGAGGCGACACAGTCGTAGGTGTACAGGGTGTAGAGGATGGGGCTGAGTACACAGCCCTGTGGAGTACCAATGTTTGTGATGGTGCTGGCTGAAGTCCTATTACCAATCCTGACAGACTGAGGCCTGCCAGTCAGGAAATCTAGGAGCCAGTCACAGAGGGTGGGGTGCAAACCAAGTGTGGACAGTTTGTGGGTGAGTTTGTGTGGGATGACCGTGTTGAAGGCGGAGCTGTAATCTATAAAAGTATCCGTATGTATGAGTCCTTGTTCTCCAGGTGTGACAGGGAGTAGTGGACAGCAGTAGCGATAGCATCCGAGGTGGTAGACCTGTTGGGTCGGTAGGCATACTGCAGGGGGTCAATGGTGTCGGTATGCTGCTCTGAATGTGGGCCAGCACCACTCTCTCAAACACTTCATAATGATTGGAGTGAGTGCCACTGGCCTGTAGTCATTCAGGCAGGTGGGTGGGTTCTTCTTGGGCAGGGGGACGATGGTCGTGGTCTTGAAGCATGGTGGTACAATGCGCTGGCTGAGGGAGAGGTTGAAGATGGAGGTGAAAACATCAACCAGCTCGTTGGCACATGCTCTGAGGGCCCGCCCAGGAATGTTGTCTGGTCCTGCTGCTTTGGGGTTGATCTTCCTCAGAGCTCTGTGTACCTGTGTTGTTGAGATGGTTGGTGGAGGGGAGGGGGGTTGGGTGATCCAGGTGTGTGTGAGCTCCCTCTCTGCAGTGTTGCTGGGAGCCTCAAAGCGGGCGTAGAAATTGTTGAGGTCATCCGGCAGGCTGTCTGTTGATGCGATGTTGTTGGTGGTGGTCCTGTAGTCTGTGATGTGCTGCAGGCCTTGCCACATCCGCCCTGAATCAGCAGTAGAAGCTGTCCAGCTTCTCTCTGTACTGCCTCTTGGCCGCTGTGATGGCTTTTCTCAGTCCATACTTCGCAGCTTTGTACTCGTTCTCATTGCCTGATCTAAATGCAAGAGAGCGAGCACGCAGCATGTGACGCACCTGACTGTTTATCCAGGGCTTCTGGTTGGGAAACTTCCTGATTTGTATGGTGGGCACGATGTTATCAACACAAGTGCTGATGTACCCAGACACATACTCAGCATAATCCTGTACACTGATGGAAGAGTCCTCCACAGTGGCTGCAGCTTTAAACACATCCCAGTCTGTCAGTGCAAAACAATCCTGCAGGGTGATCTCGCCTCCGGGTCCAGAGTTTGATCTGTTTGGTGACAGGGTGTGCTTGTTTCAGTCTTTGTCTGTAAGCAGGGTACAGGAACAAAGAGATGTGGTCCGAGTGTCCAAAGTGGGGCGGGTGCAGCCCTGTATGCACCACGTATGTTGCTGTAGACGTGGTCAAGAGTGTTTTTATCACGGGTGGGAATGTCAACATGCTGGTGGTATTTGGGAATACAGTCCGCAAACTACAGTGGTTGAAGTCACCAGCAACAATAAAAACAGCCAGGATGAGCCGTTTCTAACGCGCTGATGACGCCATGGAGTTTGTTGAGTGCTGGAGTTAGCACTCGGTGGGATGTAAACAGCGCCAAAAACACAGCAGTAAATTCCTCGGTAGATAATACGGACGGCACTTCAGCAGTAATAACTCCACATCTGGTGAACAGTGCTCGCCAACAGTCTGTATATCTTCGCACCACGAGTTGTTTACAAACACACACACCCTCCCCCTTT
Organism: Perccottus glenii; assembly: GCA_024416835.2. Lineage (NCBI taxonomy): Eukaryota > Metazoa > Chordata > Actinopteri > Gobiiformes > Odontobutidae > Perccottus > Perccottus glenii. The sequence goes on from JALDQB020000062.1 coordinate 181,051, forward strand.
AGACTTACCGGATGCAGCCGTTGCTCGTCGCCTCGTGAAGCGAGTGAGTCTGTAGCTGAATGGCGTTGTCCGGGACCTTGTCTGAGAGCCAGGTCTCGGTGAAAATCAGGGCGCAGCACTCTCTGATTTCCCGATGGGTTGAAATCCTGGCTCGTAGCTCGCCCAATTTGTTTTCCAGGGAACGCATCATTCGCTAACAGGAGGCTGGGTAGCGGTGGTCGGCTAGCGCGAGCTTAGCTAGCATGAAGCCCTCCTCTTGCCTCGCTTGCCGCCGCCTCAAGCACTCTCCTGGGGTCAGCGAACTCACTCGAGACCGGTGCTTGGCCCTCGGGTAAAAGTTTTGGTGGTATGGGCGAACAATGAGCTGCAGCTCCAGCGGAATAGAACCACTAAAAACAAAGTTTCGTGAGTTGGCGATGTCCAATAATGCCTGACGGTTGTATGTTAGCAGTGCATGGCATTTGTGCACTGCAGAAAGAACGAAAAACACGAAAAACATACAAAAAAGAGAAAAAGTTCGAAATTTTAGCGCGGAGCTGGCAAACACGTCTGCCTCGGGGGGCGCCATTAGCAAAGGCTACAAACAAATGATCGAAACACCGTAAAGAAAATGACCTGTCTCTAAGACAAGGTAGCCGAATTAAAGGCAGTAACTTAAAAATCATAATACAGTTCATATCCATGTGTTACTTTTAAAGTGCTTGAATGAAAATAACCAGAAACGCTCTTTTTGTCAATAAGGTTCCACTCGCGGTTCACCACACCGCCAATTAAAAATTCAATAAAACAAACCAATTTGCTACTATTAACCAAAAAGGTAACAAGGTAAAGTAAAAGAAAACTCACCTGTGCATGGAATGAACTGCAAAAGGACCTAAATCTATCTGACCTTGTGACTTTGGGAGAATTTAAATCTATTCTAAAGAAGGGTGAACTTGATGAGATTGGAAAATGTAACTGTTTTTAAACTTGCACACATTGACTGTAAATATTATTTGTTTTGTTGATGTCTTGTATGTTTTAAAATTTTATGTAAATGCTGTTAGCTTGGCCAGGTCACTCTTGAAAAAGAGATTTTAATCTGGTTAAATAAAGGTTAAAAATAAATAAATAAAATGAAAATTACAGCTGAGTCAATTTCTTAATGTATGGGATTCCCATTACTTATGCTGCTTCACCCTGTTTAGTTCTAACTCTGGGCACGAGCAGAAGGCCTGTCCCAGATGTTCTCAGAGTCCGAGGAGGTTCATAAGCAACTAGCATGTCAGAGATATATTCTGGTGCTAAACCATTTAGAGACTTGTAAACCAGCAGTGCTGTTTTAAAGTCTATTCTCTGAGCAACAGGAAGCCAGTGCAGAGATTTTAAAACTGTACTGATGTGGTTGTACTTCCTGGTTTGGGTGAGAACCCGAGCAGCCGCGTTCTGAATAAGCTGCAGCTGTCTTAACCCTCGTTTTGAGAGACCAGTGAGCAGGCCGTTACAGTAATCTAACCTGCTGGAGATAAAAGCATGGATAAGTTTCTCTAAGTCTGGTTGAAACATCATCCCTTTGACTCTGGAAATGTTTTTAAAGGTGATAAAATGCAGATGATGTAATTGACTTAATGTGACTGTGGAAATTCAAGTCTGAGTCCATGATGACCCCTAGATTTCTAACCTGGTTTTTAGATTTTAGAGAAAGAGACTCGAGGTGACTGCTGACAATTTCTCTTTGTTTCTGTGGCTCAAAGATGATTAGTTCAGTCTTGTTTCTGTTCAGTTGGAGAAAATTATTTTGCATCCACACATCAATCTGTTCGATGCAGTGACACAGTGAATGGATTGGTCCATTTTCAGCTGCTGTGAACAGATGGTGAGGTCCGCAAAAGGTGTTGATGTTACTGGGGGGTCCAGGGTCCTATTGGGGGTCCATTTCAATGGTGGAGGTGTCGATGATGAGGCAGAAGTGCTTTTTTCATTCAGTGGCTGATGGCTTGATGTGGGCCCTTTCCTTTGAACAATAGATCACTTGCCAAAACAAGTTAAAGTTATCAATGAAGTGTACTCCTCTTGTCTCACAGGCCTTGGACAGCCATGTATTCAATGCAAGCAGCCGACTGAATTTATTGATCCTTCTGTCGATGTTTGGGGTAGTGTCCACTGATAAAGGATGGCACTTCCAGGTTTTCAAGTTTATCTAAAAGCCTGGAGAAATCTGTTGGGTGCTGCCCCTTTAAGGTTGCTATGCTGTTGTCAAGGGAATCAGTGGAAGGAAAACAAAAAAACGGACTGAGTCCAGACTGCGTGAAGGCAATGTTCTTATGCTAAAACCTGATTCTTTCAAACTTACCTTCAATTTGCTGAAAAGAAAAAAATATACAACTTAAAGATTTGTATTCCCAGCGTGGTGAGTAAGACATGTTGTTTAAGTGAATTGATAGTTTCTGAGGTGTAATATTGTAAGTAGGTTGCTATTTGTGATTAGATAAGCAGCTAATGTTATACACTTGTTTAATGTTGGTGTAGGCATTTACTGTGGGTTTATGTTGTTTGTTGAAAATGTTTATGTAATATCCTTTCACATTTAGTTTAAACAAAAGATTAATGTGCGTTTAGTGACATAGACTGTTCTAAATATGTGGTGATGTTATGCCAATATGTAGCAGTATAGGAAAGTGCTATATTTGAGTTAATCGCAGATTGTATTTGATGAGGTAATAATACTAAATAGTAATTGTAGGTTTTGTTTGTTTACAGTTTGACCACATAAATACATACATCCAAATGAAAAAAATAATTAACTGAAATCTAACTACAACAACCAAAGGTATGTATCGTGAGTTCTGCACGAGAGGAATAAAAAAAAATAAATAAAAAAATCCAAGTTAATGTTATCATTTCATGGGTAACAAAATCCTTTTTTAAAACTTCTGATTCCCCCTTCCTCGTGTCAACTGCACCCACGTGTAACATCAGCTGTTTAATCCCTGTGTGTTTGGACATGACTTGGGGGAGGAGTGATGTTATATCAGTGACTGTAGCACTTGGAAAGCTGCATGTAACAAATCTACTGTTGTTTATGTCCCTGACAGCACCGTCTCCAAGCAGCAAGATATCTCTGACCTTCACTTTTGGCATAGATTCTCTGTCTCTGTTTGCCTGGTGCTTTTCCACAGATTCATGTCTCCTGTTCTCCATAGAATAAGCTTGATTTACTCCATGTTTTTCATTTACAGCAGAGTTTTCTGGTTCATTCACCTTTAGCTCAGTCAGTGGTTGGAATCTGTTTTTTAGCTGGATGTCTGGTGATGCTACATATGCTCTTGTGATGCCAGCATTCTTTTTTCTAATCCAGTGCTGCTTTGGCTGGGCACCAAGTTTATGTAGGTGGCATCATTTTGTTTAAATCCCTTTGCTTTGCTTAGTTTTGGGAATGACACTGTATCATCCAAGTTTAAATTCACAGTCTTACCACATTGTGTGATCGGTATTGTCTCCTGAAGTCCTCTTTCAGATTCCAAAGCAAAAATCTTGTAACACACTTTTGGCAGAAATAGTTTGTAGTTTTTTACCCCAGACATGTCGAAAAATAGATTCCAAGGCTCCAGTCGCCTTCGGCAGGTCCAACGTATTGTTTAAAAAGTAAAAAATAAGTAGAAACATAAAAATCCAGTTAAAAGAAAGTAAAATGTGTAAAGTTGATCATAAAAGCTTTGGCTAAATGTGGAAATAATTATAAAGAATAGTAAAGCTGGCACGAGTAAACAGAGGAGGTCTGCACTCTTCAGAAGCAGGAAGCATCTGAAGAGCAGGAAGAAGTCATATGTAAACATGTTCCAGAAGCTCAGGTGTTTTCTCTGGAGCCAAGGCTCATTAAAAATGGACTGTGGCAAAGTGGAAAACTGTTCTGTGTCAAACAAATAAAATGTGAAGTTCTTTTGGGAAAACTTGGGACACCATGTCATCGGGACTAAAGAGGACAAGGACAACCCAAGTTGTTCTGAGCTCAGTTCAGAAGCCTGTATCTCTGACGGTCTGGGGTTGTATGAGTGAGTCTGACATGGGCAGCTTACACATCTGGAAAAACACCATCAATGAAAGATATATCCAAGTTCTAGAACAACATATGCTCCCATCCAGACGTCTCTTTCAGGGAAGACATTGTATTTTCCAAAATGACAAAGACCACATCCTGCATCAGTTACATCATGACTGAGTAGAAGAAGGATCTGGTTCTGAACTGACCAGATCTTTCACCCAGAGAAAACATTTAGTGCATCATAAAGAGAAAGATAAGACAAAGAAGACCCAAGACAGAATGGGACAACATCCCTGTTCCTAAACTTGAGCAGCTTGTCTCCTCAGTCCCAAACGTTTACAGACTGTTATAAAAAGAAGAGATAAACAAGGCCTTGTTCCAACTTTTTGAGATGTGTTAATGCCATAAAATTTAAAATCAACTTATTTTTCCCTTAAAATTATACACTTTCTTAGTTTAAACATGAATAAAATATTGAAATGTGAAATTTCTTATTTCTTCTAAATTTTTTATTCACAATTTGTACAGTGTCCTAACATTTTTTGAATCGGGTTTGTAGTCCTAGTCCAGATACTCACAGCTCTGAGGTTGGACTTCCGGCTCTGGACCATGTGATCGTTAAAAGCCTCTCGTTCGTCTTGAAGAACCTCGAGTCGGTTCCACAAAGACTGGATCAGTTCCCGAAGTGACTCACACTGGACCTCCATCTGGACTTTACGATGCTCCAGCTGAAATGGACCAGAAAAACCTGTTAAAGACTGGCTACAACCACTTAAAGACCAGCCAGAACCAGTTAAAGGCCAACTAAACCCTCTTTATTGAGTTTTATCTGGTCTTACCTAAAATATGTGTTTCTTTCCTGGTCTTTTCGCACATCATCTTACATCTTGGTTCTACTCAGTCTTACCTCCGACTTGAGCAGTCCCATTCCTGACAGATTTTCCACAGACAGACAGACCGTCTCGGCATCAACTGAGACCAGGTCTTTCTCGAAGCTGGTCTCAGGACTGTGGTCCAGGTCTTTCATCAAAACCAGGATCTGATGCTTCAGAGTCTGGAACTGGGCCTCACGCCTGACCTGGACCCAACAGAACCAAGACAAAACAGAGAGAAATGAGCTGGTGCAGGTCTCAGGTTGGCTTCGATTGTTAAAGTTGCACGTTGTTGACGTTATCTCACTATAGGGGCTTACCATTACTGGTAATAACAAGACAAAGCCGATTGTGTTTTCAAACTTAATGTTTTAAACAACACCGGCTTTCTCACTGAAAGACAATCAGTAGCTCCAACAAGCTAACTGCTAAAGCCTTAACTGGATAACGTCCTGCAATAAATACTAAATATTTATGTTATATTAGATAACAAATAACAATGACTGTGTATATACATTTTCTAGAATGTACAAGGGTAGAACAAGCTCCATCTGTTTAAAAAACTTTAATTAGTTTGTTCAAAACTGTTTAAATGAGCTGGGAATAAAACTTCCATGTCCGTATGACGAATGTACAGCCATGCTCCAACCAAAAGAAAATTAACATAAAGACTTGCTTTTAAAAGATCACTAAGATGGTTTTGTGCACAATGGCGCCCCCCGAGGCAGACGTGTTTGCCAGCTCCGCGCTAAAATTTCGAACTTTTTCTCTTTTTTGTATGTTTTTCGTGTTTTTCGTTCTTTCTGCAGTGCACAAATGCCATGCACTGCTAACATACAACCGACAGGCATTATTGGACATCGCCAACTCACGAAACTTTGTTTTTAGTGGTTCTATTCCGCTGGAGCTGCAGCTCATTGTTGCCCATACCACCAAAACTTTTAGGGCCACGAAGCACCGGGTCTCGAGTGAGTTCGCTGACCCCAGGAGAGTGCTTCGAGACGGCGACGCAAGCGAGGCAAGAGGAGGGCTACATGCTAGGCTAAAGCTCGCCTTTGCCACCACCGCTACCCAGCCTCCTGTTAGCGAAACTACTTCCTGAAAACAAATTGACGAAAAAAACACGAGCCAGGATTTCAAACCCATCGAAATCAGAGAGTGCTGCGCCTGATTTTCACCGAGACCTGGCTCTCAGACAAGGTCCCGGACAACGCCATTCAGCTACAGACTCACTCGCTTCACCGAGGCGACCGAACGGCTGCATCCGGTAAGTCTAAGGGCGGGGTGTGTGTTTGTAAACAACTCGTGGTGCAAGATATACAGACTGTTGACGAGCACTGTTCACCAGATGTGGAGTTATTACTGCTGAAGTGCCGTCCGTATTATTTACCGAGAATTTACTGCTATGTTTTTGGCCGCTGTTTACATCCCCGCGTGCTGACTCCACAGCAGCACTCAGCAAACTCCATGACGTCCATCAGCGCGTTAGAAACGGCTCATCCGCGTTGTTTTTATTGTTGCTGGTGACTTCAACCACTGTAGTTTGCGGACTGTATTCCCCAAATACCACCAGCATGTTGACATTCCCACCCGTGATAAAAACACTCTTGACCACGTCTACAGCAACATACGTGGTGCATACAGGGCTGCACCCGCCCCACTTTGGACACTGACCACATCTCTTTGTTCCTGTACCCTGCTTACAGACAAAGACTGAAACAAGCACACCCTGTCACCAAACAGATCAAACTCTGGACCCCGGAGAGCGAGATCACCCTGCAGGATTGTTTTGCACTGACAGACTGGGATGTGTTTAAAGCTGCAGCCACTGTGGAGGACTCTTCCATTAGCGTACAGGATTATGCTGAGTATGTGTCTGGGTACATCAGCACTTGTGTTGATAACATCGTGCCCACCATACAAATCAGGAAGTTTCCCAACCAGAAGCCCTGGATAAACAGTCAGGTACGTCACATGCTGCGTGCTCGCTCTCTTGCATTTAGATCAGGCAATGAGAACGAGTACAAAGCTGCGAAGTATGGACTGAGAAAAGCCTTCACAGCGGCCAAGAGGCAGTACAGAGAGAAGCTGGACAGCTTCTACTCTACTGCGGATTCAGGGCGGATGTGGCAAGGCCTGCAGCACATCACAGACTACAGGACCACCACCAACAACATCGCATCAACAGACAGCCTGCCGGATGACCTCAACAATTTCTACGCCCGCTTTGAGGCTCCCAGCAACACTGCAGAGAGGGAGCTCAAACACACCTGGATCACCCAACCCCCCTCCCCTCCACCAACCATCTCAACAACACAGGTACACAGAGCTCTGAGGAAGATCAACCCCCGCAAAGCAGCAGGACCAGACAACATTCCTGGGCGGGCCTCAGAGCATGTGCCAACGAGCTGGTTGATGTTTTCACCTCCATCTTCAACCTCTCCTCAGCCAGCGCATTGTACCACCATGCTTCAAGACCACGACCATCGTCCCCCTGCCCAAGAAGAACCCACCCACCTGCCTGAATGACTACAGACCAGTGGCACTCACTCCAATCATTATGAAGTGTTTCGAGAGAGTGGTGCTGGCCCACATTCAGAGCAGCATACCGACACCATTGACCCCTGCAGTATGCCTACCGCCCAACAGATCTACCTCGGATGCAATCGCTACTGCCGTCCACTACTCCCTCTCACACCTGGAGAACAAGGACTCATACATACGGATACTTTTTATAGATTACAGCTCCGCCTTCAACACGGTCATCCCACAAACTCACCCACAAACTGTCCACACTTGGTTTGCACCCCACCCTCTGTGACTGGCTCCTAGATTTCCTGACTGGCAGGCCTCAGTCTGTCAGGATTGGTAATAGGACTTCAGCCAGCACCATCACAAACATTGGTACTCCACAGGGCTGTGTACTCAGCCCCATCCTCTACACCCTGTACACCTACGACTGTGTCGCCTCTCACAAGGACAACATCATCCTGAAGTTTGCTGGCGACACACCGCAGTGATAGGACGACGCTGGCGGTGACGAGGCAGCTTACAGGAGGGAGGTGGCCAGTCTGGTGTCATGGTGTGAAGACAACAACCTCACCCTCAACACGGACAAGACAAAGGAGATGATAGTGGACATGAGGAGGAGAGGAGAACGCCTCAGCCACTGTTCATCCGGGAACTTGAAGTGGAGAGGGTGAGCAACTTCAAATACTTGGGTGTCCACATCAATGAGGACCTCACTTGGACACCTCACATCACACAGCTGGTCAAGAAGGCTCAACAGCGGCTGTATTTTCTGAGGAGGCTGAGGAAGTTTGGCATGTCGCCCAAGATCCTCAGCAACTTCTACAGCTGCACCATTGAGAGTGTCCTGACCAGCTGCATCACTGTGTGGTACGGCAGCACTTCTGTCATGGACCGCAAACGCCTGCAGAGAGTGGTGAAGACTGCGCAGAAGATCACCAGGACTCCACTGCCCTCTCTGCAGAGCATCTACCACCGCAGAGTCCACAGAAGAGCTGCTTCCATCCTCAAAGACCCCTCCCACCCACAACATGGTCTGTTCACACTTCTACCCTCAGGACGGAGGTACAGAAGTGTGAAATGCAGGAAATGAAGAACTCATTCTTTCCCTCTGCCATAAGACTCCTAAACAGCAGATAGGAGTCTACAATCACAATCACATTACATGAACAATTGTTTACCTACTGCACTACCTCACTTTACTTTACACCGTCACTTTACTTTACACGTCACTTTACTTTACACGTCACTTTACACCATCACAACTGCACTACCTCACCTTACTACACTTTACACTTTTTGTATATTTGTATTTTTTTGGTATACTTCCATTATTATTACTTGTATATTTGTCTTATTTTTTTTATTTTTACTTAATTGTGTGACATTTTACTGTGGACGGCAAAGTAAGAATTTCATTGTATAGGGAAACATGCTTTCTGTCTGTACACATGACAATAAACACTTTGAATCTTGAATCTTGAATCTTTGAAAATACAGGTTGAAAAGAATAAGCAGTGGATATTGGCAGCGGTACCAGCAACACCGGAGCTGGAGCTTTTCAGTTTCTGGAGCTGTGGTTCGAGAGAAACGACAAGCCTTTGACAGCATCTGAAGGGTTCTGATTGAAAAAAGCATCCACTTCAAAATGTGCTTCCTAGAGACACTCTCGATGGCTCAGGGCTGTGCTGATCTCCAGTTCACAACACCAAAGGACGGACAGGACTTCCTCAACACCCTAAACTGAAGGTGGATACGCAATCGAGCGGTGGCTTCTCAGGATTTTTATTCGATGGACAGAATTATTTAAAGTGGGACAAGGACATGCTGCTCCATCTTTGCCGAGTGACAAGAGAACAAATGAAGGTGCAAGGTGGATGTTTTTGTAACTTCTTTACAGACCTGCTCACCTTATGAATTTCAATGTCTTGCTGTTTTTTAGTGACTTTGGGGCAACTGCAGCAACAATTAGCTTTAGTTAATAAAGCCTGTGTGTTGTAGGTTTATGTGATCGTATTAGACTTTTTAAATAAATGCTCCCCTGCTGCAGGATAAGGCTTGGGATATAGATTTAATGAACTTTAACTTGGTTAAATAACTGGTATTTGCTATAAGAAAATTCTTATTTTAATCATATTTTGGAATAATAATCTTTTAGTTTAGTTTGTAAGTTTAAATCTTGACACAAGTCTTCTGAAGTAGATATTTTGAAATGCACTTAGGGTTAGGGTTCTGCCTCTGACTTCACAGTTACAAGGGTTGTACTTAGGCGTACCCATTTAGAACATTGTATATTGATATGTCCCATAGAAGGACACGCTGCTCTGTTGCAAAAGAAACATATGTGCCTTTCTCTTTATGGTACAGCATACCATGATCGGTCAGGTGTGTGTACCTTCTCTCTCTGATCGGTCAGGTGTGTGTACCTTCTCTCTCTGATCGGTCAGGTGTGTGTACCTTCTCCTCTCTCTGATCGGTCAGGTGTGTGTACCTTCTCCTCTCTCTCTGATCGGTCAGGTGTGTGTACCTTCTCCTCTCTCTGATCGGTCAGGTGTGTGTACCTTCTCCTCTCTCTGATCGGTCAGGTGTGTGTACCTTCTCTCTGTGATCGGTCAGGTGTGTGTACCTTCTCCTCTCTCTGATCGGTCAGGTGTGTGTACCTTCTCCTCTCTCTGATCGGGTCAGGTGTGTGTACCTTCTCCTCTCTCTGATCGGTCAGGTGTGTGTACCTTCTCCTCTCTGTGATCGGTCAGGTGTGTGTACCTTCTCCTCTCTGTGATCGGTCAGGTGTGTGTACCTTCTCCTCTCTGTGATCGGTCAGGTGTGTGTACCTTCTCTCTGTGATCGGTCAGGTGTGTGTACCTTCTCTCTGATCGGTCAGGTGTGTGTACCTTCTCCTCTCTCTGATCGGTCAGGTGTGTGTACCTTCTCCTCTCTCTGATCGGTCAGGTGTGTGTACCTTCTCCTCTCTGTGATCGGTCAGGTGTGTGTACCTTCTCTCTCTGATCGGTCAGGTGTGTGTACCTTCTCTCTGTGATCGGTCAGGTGTGTGTACCTTCTCTCTGTGATCGGTCAGGTGTGTGTACCTTCTCTCTGTGATCGGTCAGGTGTGTGTACCTTCTCTCTCTGATCGGTCAGGTGTGTGTACCTTCTCCTCTCTCTGATCGGTCAGGTGTGTGTACCTTCTCCTCTCTCTGATCGGTCAGGTGTGTGTACCTTCTCCTCTCTCTGATCGGTCAGGTGTGTGTACCTTCTCCTCTCTCTGATCGGTCAGGTGTGTGTACCTTCTCCTCTCTGTGATCGGTCAGGTGTGTGTACCTTCTCTCTGTGATCGGTCAGGTGTGTGTACCTTCTCTCTCTGATCGGTCAGGTGTGTGTACCTTCTCCTCTCTCTGATCGGTCAGGTGTGTGTACCTTCTCCTCTCTCTGATCGGTCAGGTGTGTGTACCTTCTCCTCTCTGTGGTCGATCAGGTGTGTGTACCTTCTCTCTCTGATCGGTCAGGTGTGTGTACCTTCTCTCTCTGATCGGTCAGGGGTGTGTACCTTCTCTCTGTGATCGGTCAGGTGTGTGTACCTTCTCCTCTCTCTGATTGGTCAGGTGGTGTCTGAAGTCGTCCAGTTGCCGTGTGGTGGGGACAGATTTGGGGTTGATGTGATATGGTTCTGATCCGAGAGCCTCCGTCAGATCCTGGTCCTGGTCCATCAGGTCTTTGAGCTCCTGCAGACGACAGGACTTCTCCTTCAAAAGAGCGTTGAGTCGGGTCCGGAGGTCTTTCTCCGTCTGGAGCACGGATAAACCAGACTCCTCCTGAGAATACAGGAAAATACTGTAGTCAGAAGGACTAAAAGAGGGATAGAACCAGAGAAAAGAGGGATAAAACTAGGGCTGGGTATTGTCACAAACCTCCTGATATGATATGTATTACGATACAGGGGCCTCGATACAATACGTATTCCAATACAATACATAATGCTTAAATAAATTTTAGGGTCAAACAAGTTTTTTTTTATCCTCAATAAAAAAACAATATAGGCAATGGCCTAATATTAGTAATGGGCGATATGAACGATATGCAATATAAATGATAAAAAAAATGGCATACGATAGAGATTTTAATTCTATTGCACTACCGCGATAATGCATGTTGATGACGCAATTTCCCCGCGAAATTTACAGCCACGAGCTGGGGGGTGAGGGGGGGGGGGAAGGGGGGAGCGAGCGACAGTGTTGTGCCTGAACGCGTTTATTGAACGATAGTTTATGAACTCGTTCATATTTTGGGCGAACGTGAACTGAACGTGCTGTATTACTGCCTGATGAACGCGTTACTGTGAACTCGCTTCATTCTGGTGTCTGAACGGCACACTCTCTCAGGTTAACTTCGTTCAATAGGGTGCCAGATTTCTATAGAGCCTTCCAGGCGAAAACCCGCTAAAACACAGCAAACGGGTCTTAATATGTAGCGGAAAAACACCAAACCTGGCAACACCAGCCACCAGTGTCGCACCGCCGTCCGCCGCATGCGTGACGCGTCATCAAAAAAAAAAAAAAACAATAAAGCATGGAGGCGACAGCAGCATGTAGTAAGGCGTATGATCATTTAAATTCAGTCTTGTAACTTGTTTGTTGAACCTGCCTGGTCTATTTTTCCAGGATTCCAATATTCTGTTTTAGCATGTGGACAATGGAAAATTATTAAAATTTAAAAACGTTTTCACCTTAATGATTACTGTCCTGTTTTTCTTTGAATAATTCCTCATTAAAAAGACCATTCAAGCAGCACGTTTGTCCTCATGTTCTTGAGAATGTACTGTAGGGTTGAAAGTTGCAGCTGCTACTAGTGTGGAGTGAATGGACAGCAACAAAGCATTAAAGCAACAATGTCCCCTCAATGCTAATGTAAACCCTGGTTGGATAAGGATTGAGAATTGGATATGAAAATTAAATCTGACGCATAGCTTCATTGTTAAAACTGATAAAATAATTGCCGTCTGTGATTCTACTGTATATGGGCTGTGTCAATAATTTTGAAAAAAAAAATACCTCGCAGCAACATGGAAAAAAGAACTATGAACTAGTTGATTTTTGGAACTGTGAACTTAGTTCAAAATTTTGAAGTTTGAACTATGAACTGAACTAGTTCATTTTAAAATTTGTGAACTGAACTTTGAACTAGTTCTTGTACAAAGTGAACTTTCCCAACACTGGAGAGCGAGAGAGAGATTAAATTAACATATAAAATCTTACACATTTGTCAACAGAAAAAAGTGTGATAGATCCCCGAATTGACCGTGCTGTTGCTTTATGCAAGAAGATTATGAGTTCCTTTTCAGGAATACAGGAATAACATTTAAAAAATACATTTAGCAGTTTGGCTTTCCTTAGGATCTATGTAACCTGTTCTGAAATGATTCTATTATAATTTATATATCGCAATATATATCGTTATCGCAAGAGGCTGCAATGTATATCGCAATATGGATTTTTGGCCATATCGCCCATCCCTACCTAATATCAGAACATAATAATAATAATGAATGATAATTGACTAAATGATAACTCATAATTCAGAAATCAACATCCAGCAACTGTTTATGGGCTGCCTATGACACATGTAACCAAGGCAATAACAATATATAACTCTAACAATAACTCTTGTAAAGTGTTACCTTTGGAGGAGGCCGCTCTAAATGTATGTGCCTTTATTGGGGATAATTTTCTTATCCAGAAGAAAGAAGAATGACTTTTCCTTATTTGAGTATGTGTAATTCAAAATGGAGTTGAGGTTTTCTCCATCTATTTTATATGTAGTTCTTTACAAACCACCCCAACAATGTCATGATTTTATTGATGAGTTTACTGAAATGCTTTCGGTTATTTGCACAGAATTTGAACAAATAGTCATATCTGGTTATTTTAATGTGCATGTGGATAATGTTTGTGACATAAATGCCAAAAAACTTTCTACTATTCTTGATCCTTTTGGTCTTTGTCAGCATGTTAATGAGCCGACCCATAACAGAGGTCACACTCTGGACCTGGTCATTACTAAAGGCGTTCATATTTCAGATGTCACTGTGATTGATGTTGCTCTATCTGGTCATTCTTGTGTCTTTTTTCATCTGTCCATAATTCACAACACAAAATGCAACATTATTGATAACACAAGGACACAGTTTATGAAGGCAGACAGGTTTGAAAATGACTCATGTCAAGTTGATGATTTGTTGAATTGTTATACTTCTAGTATTTGAAATGTTAAGGTTAAAGTGATCAGGACGAGGCAGAAGACTTCATGGAGCAATGCTCACTCTGTCAGGGCACAGAAAAGGGAATGCCGAAAAGCCGAAAGAAAATGGCATAAATTGAAACTCTTAAATCATTATGGAGGTATAAAAAAAAAAAATTTGCATGTTTTCAATCAAACTTTGCAAAAAGAAAGAGAAATATTCTTCTCAGAGATCATCAACAACAATAGTAACAACCTGCGTGTCCTGTTTGCTACAGTGAACAGATTAACAAACCC
>JALDQB020000062.1:202500-268268 GCA_024416835.2 Perccottus glenii
AGTCTCTCTGAGGTATTTGTATGCCTTTGGACCATGTAGACGCAGCGTGAGCGCAAACTCTCTGTAGTCCTTTGTGTATTCGTGGCCTTGCTTTGCCATGAGGTCTAACTGAAGATCTGAAATGTTATGATTTAAAATGAATAAGTCCCCTTCAGATAATAAATAAAGAGTTTAATAAGAGTAAGAATAACATATACATGAATTTCAAAGTGCTAATTTTGTCTTACCAGAGTAGATTTCAAGCTTCTCTTTGAGCTCTTCATTAATGAGGTTATTTTCCTCAAATCCCCAAAAGACTCTTTACTGTGGTTTTTGCCCTCTTTCTCTGGCCATGGAATTCTTCTTCTCTCGCTCTAAATGTTCCACTCTTGCCAAGGCTTCAGTGAGTTTGGTCTTAAGAGCGGTAGGAGAAGCAGGCAAGGCATAGCCACGATCCTAATAGAAAGAGGGATGAACATGGTTTGAGTAATGTTTCACTTCAAAAACATTATTTTGACACCACTAGTTTAATGCCCACATTCTTTCTTATAGTCATCACATGTCAAAGCCACTACCAGCACTGTGTGTGTGTGCGTACCAGTAATGCATGTTCAATGTGTCTTAAATTGTGTTTGTATGGGTTTATTTGTGAGCGTGTTTAATATGAGTGGAAGCACAAAAGTGAGATTGAATATGTCCAGAGAACATTATGGTATAATGTTTAAAGTAGAAATATTCACATCTGAATGTAACTGAATGTATTGTGTTCGGCACATTCAACCTGCCCAGTGTCTCAGCTCCTGGTCCTTTTGCTTTGGCCCCCATCTCAACCATGTTGTCAAAAACCTGGGGGTAAAACTAGACAGCAGTCTAAAATTTGATAAACAAATAGATTCGTGGTTAGGCAAGCTTTTTCAGCTTCGCCTCCTTTCAAAAGTTAAACCCTTTTTAAGTCGTGCTGACCTGGAGAAAGCCATCCATGCTTTTATTAGCTCCCGTATAGACTACTGCAATGCGCTCTATGTGGGCGTTTACCAAACTGGACTTCACCGTTTGCAGCTTGTGCAAAACGCTGCTGCCCGACTGCTAACTAACAGTCGTAAACACAAGCACATAACACCTGTCCTGTACTCCTGCACTGGCTCCCTGTCCAGTTTAGAATTAATTTTAAAATCTTAATGTTTGTTTTTAATGCACTCACGGGCCTTGCACCTTCTTATTTGTGTGAGATTGTGACCTCACAAACCCAGCAGAGCTCTACGCTCTGCTGGACAACATCTGCTGAAGGTGCCCGGTCCCGGTTCAAACAGTGGGGCGATCGTTCTTTTGCAGTGGCCGGTCCTAAACTCTGGAACTCGTTGCCCATTGAGTTACGTTCCATCACTGACCAGCCTCTGTTTAAAGCCAAACTTAAAACCTTTTTATTTAAAATGGCTTTTGGCACTTAATGGCTCTGTGACACTGATCTATTTTTATTGTGTAAATATGTTTTAAACCTATTTGTAAATATGTTTATTTTTTACTAATGTTGTTAAGCACCTTGGTTCAATCTGTGGTTGTTGGAAGGCGCTATATAAATAAATATTGATTGATTGATTGATTGATTGACATCATTAGGCTGAGGTTGTGGGCTTGAGGTTGCCGTTTCCTGGAAATCCTGAGAGGCCATGGACAGGCTTTCTTCAGCTCTTCTGGAGGTAGAAGTAGCACTGCCCTTTTCCAACTAAAATGATGAAGCATAATATATAATACAATACATATAAAGGTATAAGCATCTTACCCTGCCATGTGATTGATAATTTACATTTATGAACATTCACATTTATGAATGCTAATAGTTTTATGAGGATATACCTACTCTTTGGAGGTGAACCGGAAAGCTGAAGACGGATGGAATAACACCATCTTGGAGTCGGACAATCTGACCTGTCCTATCAAAATCATCATTCTTAAAATGATGAGAGCAAAGTACTGTTGTATCACTTGCATGAAATCCTTCTCTCCTCAAAGCCACTTCCCACTTCTTCCTCACATCTTTGTCCTTATAGGCACTTAACGTTACCTAACGCTAAAAGAAAGTTTTGTGCATCTAACAAGTGCTTTCGAACTTTTTTCCTATCTGAATAGTAAGTTATGTGGAAAACACTTGAGTTGAGGGAGATAGTCTAGCTAGCGTTAGCTAGCTACAATTTCAGTACTATCAAAGATCCTTGCTCCTTCTCAATTCTGTGGATTTAAGGACAAAATACAACCCAAA
Organism: Perccottus glenii; assembly: GCA_024416835.2. Classification (NCBI taxonomy): domain Eukaryota; kingdom Metazoa; phylum Chordata; class Actinopteri; order Gobiiformes; family Odontobutidae; genus Perccottus; species Perccottus glenii. Next base: position 204,737 of record JALDQB020000062.1, read on the forward strand.
GTACAATAGTAATGTTAAAATCTTACTTGTGAAAGGTAATCCTCCGAGCCCTATTTGCGATGGTCCGCCGATTAGAACATAAAAATGCTGCACAGTGCTCTGGCATCTGAACTGCTGCTATTCAACGAAACTATGAGTACGACCGTTCAAAATGGCGTCAGAATCTCAGCAGCGCCAATGAGGCGTCTACCTATATATATGTCTATGATGGTAACTATCGACGCTAACATGGCTTCCTTGTTGACAAACGGCTGTGGGATTTTGCCTTTTTTCACGTCACGTCCGCCATTTCTCTGGTTAACATTACGGCCGTAAACCCCGTTCTTGAAATTGAATGCATGCAACAGTGTACCAGACTAACTTCTTTGTAAAGAAAATGAAAAAAGTTAGTTGCAGCTGGCCAGGCTAGATACTTACTGCATCGGATGAAACATTCAGTTCTACTTCTATCAGAGCGTTTTAGCTTTTATTCTTGATTTCCTTGGTGATGCTAGTCCTTCCATGACCTAGTTCTGGATGATCTTGGACTCACCCTAACCTGGTTCTGGACGGTTTTAGAACGCCATCTTTGTCTTTCCATTGTCTGGAGGACCCATCAAAAGTGACCCATCGCTTCTTTTTTTATCCACAAGGTGGAAAGTACCGAGGCAAAACCAGAGAGACGTGGAAGAAAACGGAAGACAATCATCAAAACGGATTGAAGAAAAAACAGATTGGCAAAGGCTCAGCCAATGATCAGCTCCAGGAGGATCAAAGACAGTCTGGAGTTACCTGTAAGTACTGTGACAGTTAGAAGACGTCTGTGTGAAGCTAATCTATTTAAGAATCCCCCACAAAGTCCCTCTGTTTAATAAAAAGGCATGTGCAGAAGAGGTTACAATTTACCATCAACTGGTCTAAAGAGAAATGGAGGAACATTTTGTGACTGATGAGAGTAAAATAGTTATTTTTGGGTTTGACGTCTGTGCTTGGAGACTTGCAATATTCATGTTAAAAACATGCTGAAAACTGGAAAGTATAAAGTAGCATGCTATGTACAATAAGTGACAATAATCTGTTGGGTAACATGGAAGCTGTAATTACAGGCTCACATCTCTTTCTCTCTCTATAAAGGCCTGTGCTATATTTTACAGTATTGTTCAAAATAATAGCAGTACAGTTAGTGTTGTCACGATACTGGAATTTCTATCTTCGATACGATACCTTCAAAAATATCGATATTCGATACCATTTTCGATACCAAAGGGAAAACAACTGTCACAATATTATTATTTTTAATTTTTTTATTTAAAGATAAATATAACATGTCTATATAGAACATGACAATGAGGTATATTTTACATTAACAAAAATGTCTTGAGGTAGATCAGGGGTCTTCAATTAAAATAAGCCGAGGTCCGCTCAGACCTTAGTTAACTTTCCTCACCGTGAGGGGTCCAGAAATTTAAATAAAAGGATATGTGTTTGAATATAATTCTTATAAGTCTCATTTATTCCACACCTACAGCCTCTTAAACAATATGGACATTAATGTTGATAATCCACTGTTTTCTGTATTTTATCCTTTGTTTACATGAGGAGGATGTTTGTCACAGACAAAAGAAAACTACTAAATCAAAAGAAGCTAAAGCTCAGGACCTGGTGGTTTATTGACCACAGCCTGGAATCCTGCATATAATGCCTAATACTCCTTGAAAACATGTGTGAGAACATTTTAAATACAAAATCATCAATTCAAGCCAAAACATATTTGTTAAACAAATCTGACAAAGATGCCTGTCATAATTGACCTCTTTCTATTGTCATTCCTCTGAAAACAACAGGAACAAGGAAAAAAGCACTGAACATTTATTTAGCATTAGCTGTTGCCAATAATTAACTGTTACTGTTTAATTTGCAGGTTCATCTTTAAACATTTTCAAAATTTAGAATAGAAATATTTATTTCCTGTATTTTCCCCGTGTGTGGGGTAACATTTTAATTAAAATGCTTATGATTAGTTCTGTAACAGGATTTAGGATTCACACAGAAACTGACACAACTTAAGGAAGACTTAACCTGTGTCACTCATCTCCCTTCTTTGTCCTGTTAGGGGTCGCGGGTGACTGGAGCCTATCCCAGCAGCTTTGGGCCTGAGGCGGGGTACACCCTGGACAGTGGCCAGTTAGTCGCAGGGCTGACACTTGTTGTTTGTAAATGAGGTCAAATATGCGACAAACAAGTCAATACTTAACCTACGACAGAATAAAGAAGTTGACAGACAAATGTACAACTCACCACATTATTAGACGTCCTCACTTTCCTCTGAGCCGAGTCTTTTTAATCCTGACATGAAAACTGTCCAGTCCTGGTTCAGTTCTGGATTCATTCTCTGATTATCAAAGCAGTCAGGACTAGAGGATAAAGGGCTGTTGTTCAGCTTTGACACTGACACGGAGCTGAGGAGCTGTATTTTCTGATTAAAATAAACGTCCATAACGTCAGTGAATCTTCATATCTTCAAAACTCATCAGGCTACGCTAAACATGTTGAAATTTCCCGCTGCTCTGTCCGTAACCATAGTAACCTGAGGACCCGCGCGTGTTGACGTAGCCGTCCTAGAAGTGCCGGTTCAAAAATATGTTTTACACAATGCACTTGTAATTATGAATACTGTCTTGCGGTCCAGATCGCGGTCCGCCTTTTGAAGACTCCTGAGGTAGTGCACTTGTTCAAAGGCCGCTCAGATTGTCATACATTCAGAAACCAATAGTGCAAGAAATAAAAAAACTCGATATCGATACACGGTATTGATACTTCGGGAAATGAGTATCGTATGAGATATTTCAGTATCGATATTTATCGAAATATCGATATTTTTGACAACACGTAGTACAATGTGACTAACCAGAATAATCCAGGTTTTGAGTATATTTTTATTGCTACATGGCAAACAAGTTACCAGTAAGTGCAGTAGATTCTCAGAAAACAAACAAGACCCAGCATTCATGATATGCACGCCTAAGGCGTACATCATGGGTGTGTTAAAAAAAAATAGCAGTGTGGCATTAAATCACCGAGGTCATCAAATAATCAACAAGACTGGCTATGGATACCGACTCAGGAATGGGGCACCATTAGTCACCTCCTCTACATGGATGACATCAAGCGGGACATCGACTCACTGATCCACACCACCAGGATCTACAGCTCTGAAATTGGGATATCATTCGGGCTTGAGAAGTGGTGACAAAGAGTTAAAGATAAAAGGTGTGTTTGAAACAATAAATGTGTTATGAATGGGCCATTGTTGGATGAAGAATGAGTCTAATGATGTGAATCAGAACAAAGGTAATGTTTTTGCGTTTAAAGAAAGTTTGAACAACATGAGAGAGAAAGGTAGCTTCCATAAGCTATTTTTCTAGTTAAAGAAAAAAAACAGAGAAGTAGAGAAGAGATTTTGAAAGAAGTACACACATGTACTTCAAAACACTAATCACTAATCACTAATCATTTGTATTTTGTTTAAATGGTTCTGGGAGCCTCTAGGTCTGGGCCTCCCTCCGCTCGGACAAACAGTGTCCTCTCCAAACTTCCTCTGCACCCACACCGCCCACCTGCTCCTTTTCGGCTGAAAAAAGAAAAAAAAGCTACAGACAGACCAGCAGCAGCAAACACGGAAGCGGTAAGATAAACAAATTCAGACAAACGTTTATTTATTTTAAATTTTGATCTATTGAGATTGACCAAAAAGGTATTTGTAAAGTGCGTTTGTAAATTGGATAAAACTTGAAATTAATATGAATGTAATGTATTTCTCTGAGGAAAAATGCACAATTGCCATTGAGACGAGAGCGAGGTGGAGGTGGGCGTGACAGACGAGAGGGCACTGAGAGAGGAGAGCAGAAGAGGGGGGAGGTCAAAACTCGGTCCAGACGAGAGACGAGGGAATGACCTCATAACTGACCGCTTCAACAGGTCAGGTACATAAACACATAAAGATACATGTAAATACACACACATAAACACACAAACACGGACACATGAGACACACATCTACAGAGGAGAATGTGCTTTTGGTTTATGAGAGAAAATGAGTATTCTGTTAAAGAACAGTTGGTTTTGTATTTTGTGTGACACGGTGTGGAAACATTAAAGGTTTGAAGAAGTTAAAGATCCAACACTTGGATCCAAAATAAAAGTAGTGATTGATGTTTTGCTAAACAATGTTGTGTATCTATTAGTACGAGAACTAATAGGCAAGGCAAGGCAAGGCAATTTTATTTATATAGCACAATTCATACACTGGGTAAGTGCTCAAAGTGCTTTACAGGAATAAAAGACAATTTACAAGATTTATATTAAGAAACATAAGAAAAAATGTAAAACATTTTAAAAAGAAGAGTGCAGATAAAAGAAAAAACAAACACTTTAGGTTGTAGTGTAGGCGGAGCTAAAGAGGAAGGTTTTTAACCTCCCCTTGAACATTGTTAAAGTTGAGGCTGTGCCAGGTTTTTGCTGCATGAAACTTAAACGCTGCTTCACCCTGTTTAGTTCTAACTCTGGGCACGAGCAGAAGGCCTGTCCCAGATGTTCTCAGAGGCTGAGGAGGTTCATAAGTAACTAGCATGTCAGAGATATATTCGGGTGCTAAACCATTTAGAGACTTGTAAACCAGCAGTGCTGTTTTAAAGTCTATTCTCTGAGCAACAGGGAGCCAGTGCAGGGATTTTAAAACTGGCGTAATGTGGTTGTACTTCCTGGTTTTGGTTAGAACCCGAGCAGCCGCGTTCTGAAGATGGCGCCGCTGTGTCCGGCCGCCGTCCAGGTCGCTCCACTTAGATTGTGTTCTTATTTACTTTTTTACCTACTTTTGCTTTCTCTTTTTACACACATTACCTCTGCGCTGATTTCATACGAAAAGGTGATACTTTTGGACATTGGACACCGCTTCACTGACCTGTTTCACGACACTTTATCCTCCAACCCGTCGTGGCCACCTGAGATTCTCCGGGACGCCGTGATAAACAATGGTTACCTGAATAGCCACCCGAGGCGACGGAACAAGAAACACCGCGGAGACGCGTGCTGGGATTCGCAACAGACTGAGGAAAAGAGCACACAGCCCTCTCTACCGAGCATTTTGCTCGCCAATGTCCAGTCTCTGGAGAATAAGATGGATGATCTTAGAGCCAGGATAAACTTCCAACGGGACATTAGGGACTGTAACATCCTTTGTTTGTCTGAAACGTGGCTCACGCCCAGGGTCCCGGATGCTGCTGTAACGCCGTCTGAAAACTTCTCTGTTTTACGGATGGACAGGACAGCCGAGGCCGGCAAATCCAAGGGTGGGGGAGTTTGTTTCATGATTAACAAGAAATGGTGTGACCCCAGGAATATCTCCACTCTGTCGCGCTCCTGCTCGCCTCATCTGGAACACCTATCCATTATTTGCCGCCCATCCTATCTGCCTCGGGAGTTTTCATCGATCATCATAACTGCTGTTTACATCCCTCCACAAGCAGACACTGGCTTGGCTCTGTCTGAGCTTCACGATGCGCTCAGCGGCAACATCAACAAACCTCCCGACGCTGCTACTATCATTGCTGGGGACTTTAACAAAGCCAAACTCAGGAAAGTCATGCCTAATTTTTATCAACATGTATCCTGTCCAACCAGAGGACCGAATACACTGGATCATTGCTACACTCAGTTTAAGAATGCCTACAAAGCTCGCTCACTACCGCTTTCGCAAATCGGACCATGCCGCCATTTTCCTCACACCGAATATAAACAACGGCTCGCTCAAGAACCTCCGTGCAGAGGGTGGTGACGCGCTGGTCCGCCCAATCAGAAGCAACGTTACAGGCGGCTCGATCGGCGACGACTGGGTCATGCTTCGCGCAAGCTCATTGGACGCCAGCGAAGTTCATGGATGTAGCGCTAAGCTTTGTAAACACGCCAGCCGAACAAGCTACGGACACAATAACTATAAGGTCTTTCTCCAATCAGAAACCGTGGGTGGACAGATCAATCCGTGCAGCAATAAACAAACGCACTGCTGCTTACAACGCCGCCTTCTGTCGGGAAACATGAGTGAGTACAAAGCATCGCGTTATGCTCTCCGACACGCAGTAAGTGCCGCAAAACACAGACACAGGGAACGCATTGAGTCACATTTCCTGCTAAACGACTCCGACGCATGTGGCAAGGACTAAGGACCATCTGTGACTTTGGAAATAAATCCTCTACAGAGGTGAGAGCAGATCCGCCGCTGGCTGACGAGCTTAACACTTTCTACGGCCGCTTCAAAGCAATCAAAGCAGCGTGAGTCTGCCGATCAGCCGCCAGAAGCAGCAGTCAGAGCAGCGATCATCATGTGATCACCGTGGTCGGAGGACGAGGTTCGGAGGGCACTAAAGCGAGTGAATGTAAGGAAAGCAGCTGGACCTGATGGGATTTCTGGCCGTGTTCTGCGGTCCTGCGCTGATCAGCTCGCTGGTTTCTTTACATCCATTTTTAATGAGTCTTGCCACATCGGTGGTTCCCACCTCATTCAAAAAATACCATCATCCCTGTGCCAAAAACAATAAACCCTCTTGTCTAAATGACTATCGTCCAGTTGCCCTCACATCAATAGTCATGAAGGTCTTTGAGGGACTGGTTAAAAACGTCATCTGCTCCTCCATCCCGGATACTTTGGACCCTCTTCAGTTTGCTTATCGCCCAAACAGATCCACAGATGATGCCATCTCTCACATCCTGCACTCTTCTCTTACACACATTGACAGCAATAACAGGAACTATGTAAGACTGCTATTTATTGACTATAGCTCAGCTTTTAATACTATAGTCCCCATAAAGCTAGCTTCCAAACTCATAGACCTTGGACTGAACCCTTCACTCTGCAACTGGATCCTTGATTTCCTCACCGGCAGACCTCAAGTGGTGAAACTAGGCCAGTACACCTCCAGCTCCATCACCCTGAACGTAGGAGCCCCACAGGGCTGTGTCCTGAGTCCCCTGCTCTACTCTCTCTACACACATGACTGCGTGTCCTCGCACAGCTCCACATCCATTATCAAATTCGCTGATGATACTGTGGTTCTGGGCCTCATTCACAACAATAATGAGACCGCATACTTGGATGAGGTAGAGAAAGTGACATCATGGTGCCAGGACAATTGCCTCTCTCTGAATGTGAGCAAAACAAAAGAACTGATTGTAGACTTCAGGAAGACGCAGCAGCAGCCCTACACTCCTCTTATGATAAGCGGGACCCCTGTGGAGAGGGTGAGTAGCTTCAAGTACCTTGGTATAAACATCTCTGAGGACCTGACTTGGACTACTCACACTCAAACTCAGGTAAATAAAGCCAGGCAAAGACTGTACTACCTGCGACAGCTGAGGAAATTCAGGGTCTCACCAGCAATCCTGAAAACTTTCTATTCTGGAGCTATAGAAAGTATACCGACTCAATGTATCTCAGTGTGGTATGGGAACAGCTCCAGTCATGACTGCAAAGCCCTGCAGAGAGTTGTGCGCTTAGCTGAGCGCATTTCAGGGTCTGTGCTCCCCTCACTGCAGGACATCTACCACAAACGCTGCAGAAGCAGAGCTGCAAAAATCATCAAAGACTCCACCCACCCCAGTAACCATATTTTCACTTTGCTGCCATCTGGTAAGCGCTACCGTAGCCTGATGGCAAAAACCGAGTGACTCAGGAGGAGTTTTTTCCCACAGGCCATCAGGCTCTTGAACTCTAAACCAGCCACCTCACATTGACACACTGACAGTGTCACCCTGTTTTGCACATTTGCTTCTTGCACCTTCCTGTGTATCTTAATATTTAAGACCACAGCTAAATGCATATATGCACACTGTACATCCCCTGTACATTTTTTAATATTTAAGTCTACAGTTTACATTCATGTACATTATTTTGCGATCTAGATTTATTCCCACATTACACATTTTTTATATTTTATTCTTATATTTTTTATTGTTTACTTTTATTTCATTCTTACATAGCTACATTTATGTATATTTTTCATCTGTGTGTTTTCCTTAATAATTGCACTGTCCATGGAGCGGACCTGACTCACATTTCACTGCTGGTTATATATGCTGTATATAATTTTGTATGTGACGAATAAAAATCTTGAATCTTGAATAAGTTGCAGCTGTCTTAACCCTCGTTTTGAGAGACCAGTGAGCAGGCTGTTACAGTAATCTAACCTGCTGGAGATAAAAGCATGGATAAGTTTCTCTAAGTCTGGTTGAGACATCATCCCTTTGACTCTGGAAATGTTTTTAAGGTGATAAAATGCAGATGATGTAATTGACTTAATGTGACTGTGGAAATTCAAGTCTGAGTCCATGATGACCCCTAGATTTCTAACCTGGTTTTTAGATTTTAGAGAAAGAGACGCGAGGTGACTGCCGACACTTTCTCTTTGTTTCTGTGGCCCAAAGATGATTAGTTCAGTCTTGTTTCTGTTCAGTTGGAGAAAATTATTTTGCATCCACATGTCAATCTGTTCGATGCAGTGACACAGTGAATGGATTGGTCCATTTTCACCTGCTGTGAGTGAAATGTAAATCTGAGTGTCATCTGCATAATTATGGTAGGATACTCCACAGCTGTGTATTAACTGGCCTAAAGGAAGCATGTAGAGATTGAATAATAGAGGTCCCAAGATAGACCCCTGTGGAACCCCACATGTCAGGGCCATTTGGTCTGACACACAGTTACCAACCAAAACAAAGTACTTCCTGTCTTCAAGATAGGACTGAAACCATTTAAGGGCAGTTTCAGTGATACCTATCCATTCCTATAATCTTTGTGTCAGGATTTCATGGTCCACTGTATCAAACGCAGCACTCAAGTCCAACAGAACTAAGACAGAGACTTTGCCTGCGTCAGTGTTCATACGGATGTCATTTGTGACTTTGATAAGTGCAGTCTCAGTCTGTGATGGAGCCTGAATCCTGACTGAAAAGGATCAAAGCAGTTGTTAAGTAATAGAAAGTCATTAAGTTGTTGAAATACAACTCTTTTGATGACTTTCCCTAAAAATGGCAGGTTTGATATGAGCCGATAGTTGTTGAGCACTGTAGCATCAAGACTGCTCTTCTTTAGGAGAGGCTTAATGACAGCAGTTTTTAAGGCCCTTGGAAATGTTCCAGACTGTAAGGAATTATTGACTATATCAGTGAGTTTTGGTAACAAACTGCTTAGTACTGATTTTAGAAATCTAGTGGGTAAAACATCGAGGCAGCAGGTGGATGAACTCAGGCTGGAGACAGTTTTTTCAATTGTTCTGTCATTAATTTGTGTAAAATGTGTTAAACCAACCAAGTGTCTCCTAGGTGGCTGCAGTGTTGTTTTATGCCCTTTGGACTGTATCGCATGTTTAATGCCTTGAACCTTGTCATTGAAAAACAATGCAAACTCATTGCATTTAGTGGAAACTAATTCTGGTGGAAATGGAGCTGGAGGGTTTGTTAATCTGTTCACTGTAGCAAACAGGACACACAAGTTGTTACTATTGTTGTTGATGATCTCTGAGAAGAATATTTCTGTTTCTTTTTGCAAAGTTTGATTGAAAACATGCAAATTTTCTTTGTATACCTCATAATGAATTAAGAGTTTCAATTTACGCCATTTTCTTTCGGCTTTCGCATTCCCTTTCTGTGCCCTGACAGAGTGAGCATTGCTCCATGAAGCTTTCTGCCTCGTCCTGATCACTTTAACCTTAACAGGAGCAATTTAAAACACCTGAAGTATAACAATTCAACAAATCATCAACTTGACCTGATGAGGCATTTTCAAACCTGATTGCCTCCATAAACTATGTCCTGGTGTTATCATTAATGTATCACTTTTTTACAACAGTAGGTCCAACAGCAACTTTTGGAATTATGGACAGATGAAAAAAGACACAAGAATGATCAGATAGAGCAACATCAATCACAGTGACATCTGAAATATGAACGCCTTTAGTAATGACCAGGTCCAGAGTGTGACCTCTGTTATGGGTCGGCTCATTAACATGCTGACAAAGACCAAAAGGATCAAGAATAGTAGAAAGTTTTTTGGCATTTCTGTCACAAACATTATCCACATGCACATTAAAATAACCAGATATGACTATTTGTTCAAATTCTGTGCAAATAACCGAAAGCATTTCAGTAAACTCATCAATAAAATCATGACATTGTTGGGGTGGTTTGTAAAGAACTACATATAAAATAGATGGAGAAAACCTCAACTCCATTTTGAATGACACATACTCAAATGATGAAAAAGTGAAAGTTTCTGGATAAGAATATTATCCCTAAGAAAGGCACATACACCACCACCCTTTTTGTTTTCCCGTATTTTGGATAAAAATGTGAAATTCGATGGGGTGGATTCGATAAGGACCGCATTTCCAGTCCTGCTGTCTAACCATGTTTCTGTTAAAAACATAAAATCAAGCTTATTTGAAGATATAAAATCATTAATTAAAAAAGATTTGTTTCCCAAAGACCTGACATTGAACACTGCAAGTTTTAAGTCTGTTTGAGCAGGACCTGGCTTTATCTGTTTGCAGGGGATTTGAATCAGATTTGTCTGATTAGACAATCTAACTGTTATTCTCTTCATCAATCTGCGACTTCTGACTGTAGTTATGGAGCTGGGGGGGCAGTGGTACTCCTGGGTGGTATTGGGGGTGATGTTTTTAGTGATGATGATAGTACCCCGTGGGGTATCATCTTAATTCCAGATTTAACTAAAATTTCCAGGTGATCATGAAATCCTATTGGTGAATCCGGAGATGGGACAGGGATGGTGAGGTCCACAGAAGGTGTTGATGTTACTGGGGGGATCCATTTCAGTGGTGGAGGTGTTGATGGTGGTACAGTCAGATGAGGATCCTTGGCTGGTGATGCAGGAGTGCTTTTTTCATTTAGTGGCTGAGGACTCTTTCTCTGTTCATGAGGGCGACCAGAACCATTTAGGTGTCTCAGGGAGTGCAGGAGGTTATCCGTTAGCCTCCTGATCCCTCCCCTGTTTAGATGTGGGCCCTTTCCTTTGAACAGGTCGTCACGTTGCCAAAACAAGTTAAAGTTATCAATGAAGTGTACTCCTCTTGTCTCACAGGCCTTGGACAGCCATGTATTCAATGCAAGCAGCCGACTGAATTTATTGATCCGTCTGTCGATGTTTGGGAGTGGTCCACTGATAAAGGATTGCACTTCCAGGTTTTCAAGTTTATCTAAAAGCCTGGAGAAATCCTTTTTTTAAACTTCTGATTCCCCCTTCCTGGTGTCAACTGCACCCACGTGTAACATCAGCTGTTTAATCCCTGTGTGTTTGGACATGACTTGGGGGAGGAGTGCTGTTATATCAGTGACTGTAGCACTTGGAAAGCTGCATGTAACAAATCTACCGTTGTTTAAGTCTCTGACAGCACCGTCTCCAAGCAGCAAGATATCCCTGACCTTCACTTTTGGCATAGATTCTCTGTCTCTGTTTGCCTGGTGCTTTTTCACAGATTCATGTCTCCTGTTTTTCATAGAATAGATTTTATTTACCCCATGTTTTTCATTTACAGCAGAGTTTTCTGGTTCATTCACCTTTAGCTCAGTCAGTGGTTGGAATCTGTTTTTTAGTTGGATGTCTGGTGATGCTACATATGCTCTTGTGATGCCAGCATTCTTTTTTCTGATCCAGTGCTGCTTTGGCTGGGCACCAAGTTTATGCAGGTGGTATCATTTTGTTTAAATCCCTTTGCTTTGCTCAGTTTTGGGAATGACACTGTATCATCCAAGTTTAAATTCACAGTCTTACCACATTGTGTGATCGGTATTGTCTCCTGAAATCCTCTTTCAGATTCCAAAGCAAAAATCTTTGTTTGTAGCACACTGATTTCCTGTTGATATTTCCAGCAATTTTGGCAGAAAGAGTTTGTAGTAGTTGTTTTTATCCCAGACATGTTGAAAAATAAATACCAAGGCTGCAGTCGCTCGCGAGTCCAACGTGGTGTTTAAAAAGGTAAAAAAAAAAGTAAGTAAAGTAAAAACATAAAAGCAAAATCCATTTAAAAGAAAGTAAAAAGTAATGTAAAAAAAGTTTAAAAAGTTAATCATAAAATCATTGGCTAAATGTAGAGATAACTAAAAAAGAAAAGTAAAGCAGGCATGAGCAAGCAGAGGAGGTCTGCACTCTTCAGAAGCAATGTCATAGAGGTCCTTAATATCAGTGTGGTTCAAACACACGGTATAACGCCGATAAAAGAATGAAAATGATTACTTTGGAATTGAAAGAATTTAAATGTGTGTCTTAAAGTTGAATTGCGCAGAGTAAGTTTATAAAGATAATATAACTTTATAGTTGGGCCATAAGCTCACATTTAAAAAAAAAACAAGGTTACCAAAACCTAAGTAAAGAAAAGAAACATTTATGTATTTCTCTGGTTTGGTTTTGATGAATAATGGAGAAAGTGGATTCAAAACAACCAGTTTGGATTCACGAGGAATGTTTAAAACACAAGATAACATTCTATGCAAGTCAAGGTAACGGGGCTTCACAACAATGAAGAAGAGAATATTCTAATTTAAAAGAACATGTGAAATAAATTGTGAATTGAAGGTCATGTCCTCCATGTTAGTCCAAGCATGGAGTAGACATAACTAGATAGACATGGGTTCCCATGGTACTTCTGCACCTGGAGCTGGGGCCTTGAGGAGAGTGTATGGAAGATACACCTCCCTCTGACAGCCCCCACTGCAGTGATATAAAATCTCATGTTTTGTTTACTTCTTGAAGCAAATTCACTTCTGTACCTTTGATACGTGTCTTTGCTTCATTCTTACAAGAATAAAACCTGGCCTTTCGCTTTTTATAATATAATCTGTCTCTGTGTCTCTCTGGATAATATAAGGATAAAGAATTCTTATAACAGAAGGTAGTCCACACAGAAGGGGTCTCACTCCCAGAAGGAACAATAGCAGACATTGAGGATGGTTACAAGTACCTTGGAATACCACAGGCAAATGGCAACCTCGAAGAGGTAACAAGGAAAACAGCAACTTCCAAATACCTCCAACGAGTAAGGTAAGTCCTAAGAAGTCAGCTCAATGGCAAGAACAAGGCACGGGCAATAAACAGCTACGCCCTGCCAGTGATCAGATACCCTGTGGGAATAATAAGGTGGCCAAAGGAAGAGATACAGATCACAGACGTTAAGACACGAAAGCTCCTCACCATGCATGGAGGGTTCCATCCCAAATCCAGCACCCTGAGACTGTACGCTAGCCGTAAGGAACACCATTGGAGGCAATGTAGGTTAAGTGTCTTGTATGTGACAGTATGTGGGGGAGAGCGGGATGTTATGATGTTTTGGAATGTTTCGAGTGGGGATCGAACCGCCCACCCGCCGGTCGAAGGACGGCCACTCTACCCACTGAGCTACTGCCGCCCAGGCTGAGCTGATTGTGTGGGCCCAGTGGCCTTGTCCTTGATGGGAGAACAGGAAGTACCAGGAGTATAAGATAAGACCCAACTGCTGGCCAAACTTCTAATCGAGAGAAGGGACTTGGGCATAGGGAAGAGAGACAGAAATTTGTAATTTATCTATTTTGATCTTCGGTAATTGATCTGGATCATAAGAAATCAGTTCTGGTTCTCAGCATCAAGTGTATGCGTCCATTTCGTGGAGTAACCTATCCATGGTCAGGCCCATAATACCACGTAGCAGCTCACCGGTCTGTTTCTCGGTGTTGTCCAATCTTTTCTGGATGTAACCCCCAGAGTGCCTCAAGGATCCGTCCTTGGGCCTCAACTCTTTTCATTGTACCTGCTGCCTCTTGGGTCAATCCTCCGAAATTACAATGTTTTGTTTTGTCATTATGCTGACAACTGCCAAATATACGTGCCACTAAGTGCCACACTAGTGCCTTAATGAAATAAAATGGATGGCCACAAACTTTTTAAATTTTAACAATAGAAAAACTAAGCTTGTGTTGTTTGCTCCTAGTGACTCAGCAGCTGCAGTTCCTATTGACCTGGGTTCTCTAACCCGAGCCGTTGGCCCTGTGATCACAAACCTGGGAGTCAAGATGGATTGTCTTTTAAAATTTAATGGACAAATCCGTGCAGTGGTGAAGACGAGCTTTTTCAGCTGAGGCAACTAGCTAAAGTAAAACCATTTTTATCTCGACACAATTTTGAAATTTTAATTCATGCTTATATCACCACTTGTTTAGATTATTGCAGTGTACTTTACACCAGTCTCAGCAAATCATCTCTTGCACAGTTACAGCTAGTCCAAAATGCAGCTGCTTGTCCTTTAACTGGAACTCGTACATTTGCCCACATCTCACCCATCCTCCAATCCCTTTACTGGTTCCTATTTTATTGTTTTTAAATGTCTTCATGGCCTGGCTCCCAGTACCTGTCTAATCTACCTGTCTCCTTCACCCTTTTTTTGGTTGTATCTAAGACCAAACATAAACTTTGAGGTGACCGTGCGTTTGCGTTGGCAGCTCCGAGACTTTGGAATAAGCTGCACATCAGACTGACATGAGACTCCCTCCTTAAAACTCACTTATTTTCTTTTGCTTTTATTTGCTTTTACTCAGTTTGAGGGTTAGCTTTTACTGTGTTACTGTTGTATTTACTTTTATTGCTGTTTATTTATATTTATTTTGTGTCTCTGCTTAATTTTACTGTTTATGTTAAGCATTTTGGTGAACTGTGTTGGTTTTAAAAAAGGTGCTTTATAAATAAAGTTGGGTTAGATTGATCTTGGACTCACCTTGATGTGGCTCTTGACAGTGTTGGTTCTCTGGAGTCTCTGTTCCTCTGGGATCCCGATCTCCTCCCAAATGTCTTTCAGGAGGATCAGGGCTTTGTTCAGACACGAGACGGCCTCTGCCGCCAGAACCTCACTGAACCAGACCAGAAACAGGTTTACAATGGATTTAGATACTATGAGCTCCTTTTAAAAAGGTTTTGCCTGATTTCATTGATGAGTATCGTGATAATATATTAAGGACTTTTCTTTTGTCTGCTTATATTTAACATTGACAAATGGAAATTATGTTTAAAGAATTATTGTGAGTTCTACCATTTAGTAACTGTAAATAAACTTCATATACTTTAGACTTATGTAATAGTATCAAGATTATGACATGAAAACATCCTAGATTTAATTACAGAGTAAAGCAGGGGAAAGAGAAAATATTTAGCACTATCTGATGTTTTAAGAAAATACTATCACGGTACAATATTTAAAACAACAAAGCATGACTTTAACGTTTCTGGGCGTGTATGTTCAGTTTGCGAATGAGGCGAAAGTAAAATACATTACAGCTTCGTAACTGCTTCAAACCGGTGTTATTTTGCTCAGACCTGTTTAAAAACAAAAAATTAAAAGCAAGTATATGACTTAGACGTACCTTTTCCTCATGATGAACCCCTGATAATTTCTCTGTCTGATTATTTTGTTCTAAAAGTCAATACAATCGTTCAGAAGTGCGTCTTCCGTCAGACTCCAACTGTATTTGGTTCAAAACAAGCCCGTCCACTCAGCGCGCGCTCTGATTGGCTGCTGAGCGTGGCCGGCGTCAGCGGCGGAGGGCGGGGTTTAACTTTTCTTAAAGGAAACACAGCACCGCCTGCCGGTGTTTAGTCAGAGGGCCACTTAAGACCTGGACATAAGACAGTTGTGTTTCAGGCAGAACACGCCATTTATTTTGTTCAGTCTATAATCAAAAACTGGAAACTGAAAAATGTATTGCATATAAACATTTTTAAACACAGAGACCAAAATACAGAACTCCTCCTTCAGTCTGAGGGTCCTTTGAACTTTGTCACTGGAGCTGATTACTGCTGACTTTATGAACTAAACACACAATTATCAAAATTGTAATATTTGATTGAACATACATGAGACACAGCCACATGAATGTAAACATGCCCATTATGTTTTATTATGAGCTATTCTCATGTTTTATGAGTTAAAGCATCAGTTTAACTGCACATTGTTACCTTTTTTCTTAAATATGACCATCTGACTTAGCAGACGCACGTGATGCCCAAGAACCTTCTGTGTCACAAACCAAACTTTTCAGGACTGGCAGAAGGACTCTCGATGCAGACCCCACGAAGGCAGATGGTTCAGAGAAAGGTTTATTGAACACAGGCAGAAGTACAAAGTCCGAAATCCAAGAGACGAGGTCAAAACACAAGGCTGTGGTCATAAACACTAGGAGACATAAGCACGAGACTCACAGGACTGCTCACACGAGCGTTAGGCTACAAACTTGAGGCTACAATCCAGCACAGGACAGGGGAAAACACACAGACTATAAAGGGAACACAATGAGGCACAGGTGGAACACATTAGGGCGGAGCAGGTAATCACAGAGGAGGGAAAGACACAAGGGCAGAAGTCAATCTGACAGACAGACAGGGGTGAGACACTTCACATTAAGACACAGTAAATGAAATACATTACATAAGCAGACTAACACATAACACTAGGACATGACATAACACTAGGACATGACATAACACTAGGACATGACAAACACTAGGACATGACATAACACTAGGACATGACAAACACTAGGACATGACAAACACTAGGACATGACAAACACTAGGACATGACATAACACTAGGACATGACATAACACTAGGACATGACATAACACTAGGACATGATATAACACTAGGACATGATATAACACTAGGACATGACATAACACTAGGACATGACATAACACTAGGACATGACAAACACTAGGACATGACATAACACTAGGACATGACATAACACTAGGACATGACAAACACTAGGACATGACATAACACTAGGACATGACATAACACTAGGACATGACAAACACTAGGACATGACAAACTCTAGGACATGACATAACACTAGGACATGACATAACACTAGGACATGACAAACACTAGGACATGACATAACACTAGGACATGACATAACACTAGGACATGACAAATACTAGGACATGACATAACACTAGGACATGACATAACACTAGGACATGACAAACACTAGGACATGACAACACTAGGACATGACATAACACTAGGACATGACATAACACTAGGACATGACAAACACTAGGACATGACATAACACTAGGACATGACATAACACTAGGACATGACATAACACTAGGACATGACATAACACTAGGACATGACAAACACTAGGACATGACATAACACTAGGACATGACATAACACTAGGACATGACATAACATTAGGACATGACAAACACTAGGACATGACAAACACTAGGACATGACATAACACTAGGACATGACATAACACTAGGACATGACATAACACTAGGACATGACATAACACTAGGACATGACATAACATTAGGACATGACAAACACTAGGACATGACAAACACTAGGACATGACATAACACTAGGACATGACATAACACTAGGACATGACATAACACTAGGACATGACATAACACTAGGACATGACAAACACTAGGACATGACAAACACTAGGACATGACAAACACTAGGACATGACATAACACTAGGACATGACAAACACTAGGACATGACATAACACTAGGACATGACATAACACTAGGACATGACAAACACTAGGACATGACATAACACTAGGACATGCACAAGTGACATTAACCACCTAAAAACTCGGTTCTTCCACAAAATCTGTGTTATGCTCTTCAACCAAAGCGTTTTGTTTTTCTTGTTTTTCATGAGGGAGCATAAGAACAACTACATTATGAAGCTGACTTGTCTCCTTAAACAGGCTGGACATACTTTCAAACTGAACTTTTCTAACATTATCAACATTTTGCATTAGCTCTTTATTTCTTATTGTGGCTTTAATCTTTCTTACTTTTGTCTGTCGCTCATCCTGAAGCCTTTCCACTTTATGTTTAAAAGCCTTAGGTGTAAGCTTTTGACCGTCTCTTATTGCTACATATTTCATTCACATAAAAAAAAAAAAAAATTCCAATAATCACAAAATCTGCACTTCTAAGTGTTCCCATAAATACAGCGCCTTATTTTATTTGCATTATTCAAATTACTTAGGTATGATGCGTTTTGTCTTATTTCCAACTATCCACTGGAATTAAACTAAAATTACTAGTCTTCTGTGCGTGCCAGCGATGGGTATTTATGTACCTAGATACCGATAGCCTCGAACCAGTCTTAGTGTTGGAAAAATACACTCTCATCAGAATGATTGTTAAACTTGTGTATATTTCAGTTAAAGATGTTTAAGTTATCAAGCCTCTGTAATGTGAATTCTCTTTGTCATTTGTATAATAGAGCCACTAGGTGGAGCTCTAAGCATTTTTGTTGTTCTGGTAATTTAAGCACTGAAGAAGAGCTGTAATGTGACTATTTGTTTGAACACGCAGTAAAGGTGGACGCATACTGTGTTGTGCGTTTAGACGGATAAATGAGTACTCTGAGTCTTTATTAAAAATCAACACTTAGAACCTAAGGTGGCACTCTCAAGCGCAATGCTTCACCAGGTTGATGCATGAACGTTAACACTACGACAGCTCCCAAAATAAACAAAACAGTACGATCACCTTTAAGCATAGTAGGGGAATAGCGCTTTTCATAGACAAACAATCCAAAACGTTTAAAACATATGGTATCTTATAGTAGAGGCGATCAGACGAAAAAAAGTGCGTAGCAGCAGATTTGTGAATTACGAAGGCGTATTAGGGCCACTGGATGAAAAAAAAAAAGAAAGAAAAGCTAATAAAGCTAATACTCGAGTTTAAACATGCAAATCTGCCAGAAAAAAACACGCAAATTTACGACTTTTAAACACGCAAATTAGTGCTTTTAGCTATGTTTTCCTTCTTTTTAAGGTTTATCATGTAGCAAATTTGCCTCTTTTTTTCTCTTAAATTTACGTGATTATTTCTAGCAAATTTGCATGTTTAAAAAGTCGTAAATTTGCTTGTTTTTTTTGGCAGATTTGCGTGTTTAAACTCGAAAATTAGCTTTTCTTTCTTTCTTATTTGTCCTTTCATTAAATGGCCCTAATACGCCTTCGTTGTTCTGAAAGCAGCCCGTTGTTAGCAGCGATATAAAGGAACTTAATGTAGCAACAGTTAATCGGAGTTTCACAAACTCCTCCTTCTGAGCGTTACCATGGAGATCCAGTCACGCGCCTTTACTCACCAATATGATCTTTTTCAGGTGAGCTTCGATATGGAGCTGCTGTCGTATTACTAATGTAGAGTTTTATTCATTAAAGTGAAACACATATAGGAGGTATCCCAAAACATGGTTTGTTAAATGAAGGTAAAGCTGTGAAGGTAACATCACAAATAAATCATATGAACAGAAAAAATGGAATTATCCCTCTGCTCTGTTGCTATTTTAGGTCCACAGCATAGTTAAGCTTAATAAAATTTGACTTCAAAGGTAGGCTACTATTATATAGTCTATTTAAGTTGATCATCAGGTGTGGCCTTTTTAGCTCAACTGGTTAGTGTTGTACCTGTGTGCAGGTGCTCTGGGTACAGACTTTGGTCTCTGTGCTTATTAGTCTTTTTTTTTTTTTTTTTTTTTTTTTTTTAAATAGCGTAAGATATAGCCTTTTGGTAACAATTCCCACACAAATCCACACAGGCCACTGATTACAAGATGAAACGTGGGCGCAGCGGTCGAGCTGTTGTCCTCAACCGGAAGGTTGGTTAAGTGTCTTGCCCAAGGACACAACGAAAGTATGAACTGTGGGGAGAGCGGGAATCGAACCGCCTACTTTACGGTTTGAAGTATTACCACTCTACCACTGAGCCACTGCGCCTACTTCCCACCTTGCCTCCAGTGTTGTCCGAGCTGTAACACTTGTGAATAGAAGCTTGATGTCAGTCGTTTTGGATTAAAGCGTCAGCTAAGGTTGCATGTTGATTCTGTATATAATTGTGTTTTGATTAGAGTTTTATACAAGAAAATATATTTAACAATTTTAAGCCTGAGCTTGTATTTTTCCCCAACTTCTGAAAACATTTGTTCACATGGGACAGATGAAGCAGGTGTCACATGAGAAAAGGTTTATTGCTTCAGAAAGCTTCACTTTCCCATCACTAGTCTTTAGTGTATTGATAAAGTTAACTACAACAGACAACTTTGACTGCTTAAGTCTTTGACCAGCAGAGGGGTTTGTGTGCACATGAAGCCTCAAACCTTTTTGTGAACCATTTGGATGGAAGGCTTCAGGGCTTCCAGAAGCTTCATCTGACATCACTGTGTCACTGTACTATCCAAAAGTGAAAAAAAAACAACTTAGATTTACAGATATTGAAATGTGGAGACATATGATAAAAATCTTAAAGACAATATATTTGTAAAACACATTTAATCCAAAATGAAAGCAGAATTCCCATGATTTATGGTTTTATTTCACATTTAGAATAAATTCAGTACATCTTAATTTTAGTTTCCTCACACACACACACACACACACACAATATATAGGAGACACAATTCCAAGAGACTTCTCAATTCTGGAACAGAATTCTACCAGAAATGTCAAAGTCTTAATAGGAATAGAGACGAAACGTAATCACCTTGAAAACCGAGTCCCGATGCTTTAACTTCAAACCCCACTGAGAACCTTCACAGATATTCTCACACACACACACACACACGATTTTTCACGTTTCACTGTAAACACAAATAAAGATTTTTTTTTAACAGATTATATTTAATCTTTAATAAATAACTGTTTTCAATTTAATTGGTTTCAGGTTGAACACAGACAGATGGAGAGGTGCAGTGCCAGTGCCGGCCTCCAGGGGGAGTCACAGCCTATGATAGAGCACAGCATTCTGGGGAATGGAGTTCTATTAAACAATACTTGAAATGGAATGTGAAAAATAAAGTGTAATTTACATTTAATAAATACAGCTCTG
The DNA here is from genome assembly GCA_024416835.2 of Perccottus glenii. Classification (NCBI taxonomy): domain Eukaryota; kingdom Metazoa; phylum Chordata; class Actinopteri; order Gobiiformes; family Odontobutidae; genus Perccottus; species Perccottus glenii. The sequence goes on from JALDQB020000062.1 coordinate 225,689, forward strand.
ATCCAAGACCAAGTCCAGACCTAATTTAGACCAGGTTAATGTGCTCCTAAAGCTGTGTCTATGGAGTGGGGGGGTCTGGACAAGTATAAATCTAAAATATGGGGATGTAGTTGTCGATCTTGGCCCGGTGGCGCTGGGCGATGCACTCTGCAATCCACACAATGTTACGGCACTCCTGCTCCTTCAGTTTGACGTAAGAATAAAAGACACTGAAGTGGAACTGGTTCAAGAAAGCCAGCTTATTCAGCTTTACCTGAAAATAATAAAACAATAATAATAATAATAAATATTAGGGTAATGCCAGCTTAACCAGTTTTATCTAATAATACAAATATGAAATTAAAAAAAAATAGCAGATTTATTGAACCGTAACTGTGTTAAACATGTTCCAGAAGCTCAGTGGGTCAGGGGTTAAGGGTCAGAGGTCAGGGTTAAAACAGAGCAGTAAAAGCACCTCGTGTTCAAAGAAGCGATCCTCCAGAGTCTTGTCTCCAGGATTACTGCCCGCTCCCTCGAACAGCAGCTTATACTCCTAAGAAAACATTTATATAGACAGATGAGCAACAGGTCAATACAGGTGAGCAACAGGTCAATACAGGTTAATAAAACACTCACAGGGTAGAAGTCGGCCACAGCCTTGACCTGCTCGTAGTCGTCCGCTCGTGCTAGCTGAGCCAGTCCCTCTGGATACAGTTTTCCACAGTGAGGGAAGAGTTTTGCCCGGTCCTCTTTAGACAGCTCCGTCCCAAATGAGTTGATGGTGATGATGAAGGCTCTGCGGTCTGCCTCAAACTGAAATATTCATTTTTATTATAACCAGTGTTAGAGAAACAGGGTTAAGGTGATGTTAAAGGCTCTATGGTTTTCCTTAAACTGAAATATAGACATAATAAAAGATACACACGTGGACAAAAATGTTGGTACCCTTCGGTCAATGAAAGAAAAACTCACAATGGTCACAGAAAAAACTTTATTCTGACAAAAGTAATAATACATAAAAATTCTATGAATGTTAACCAATGAAAGTCAGACATTGCTTTTCAACCATGCTTCAACGGAATTATTTTAAAAAATAAACTCATGGAACAGGTCTAGACAAAATTGTTGGTACCCCTAACTTAATATTTTGTTGCACAACCTTTTGAAGCTATCACTGCAATCAGACGATTCCTGTAACTGTCAATGAGACTTGTGCACCTCTCAGCAGGTATTTTGGCCCACTCCTCATGAGCAAACTGCTCCAGTTGTTTCCGGTTTGAAGGGTGTCTTTTCCAGACGGCATGTTTCAGCTCCTTCCAAAGATGCTCAATAGGATTGAGGTCAGGGCTCATAGAAGGCCACTTTAGAATAGTCCAATGTTTTCCTCTTAACCATTCTTGGGTGTTTTTAGCTGTGATTTGGGTCATTGTACTGTTGCAAGACCCATGACCTGCGACTGAGACCAAGCTGTCTGACACTGGCCAGCACATTTCTCTCTAGAATCCCTTGATAGTCTTCAGATTTCATTGTACCCTGCACAGATTCAAGACACCCTGTGCCAGATGCAGCAATGTCAAAGTACCAGAACATAACAGAGCCTCCTCCATGTTTGACAGTAGGGACAGTGTTCTTTTCTTGATATGCTTAGTTTTTCCATTTGTGAACATAGAGCTGATGTGCCTTGGCAAAAAGTTCCATTTTTGTCTCATCTGTCCATAGGACATTCTCCCAGAAGCTTTGTGCCTTGTCAACATGTAGTTTGGCATATTCCAGTCTAGCTTTTTTATGATTTGTTTTCAACAATGGTGTCCTCCTTGGTCGTCTCCCATGTAGTCCACTTTGGCTCAAACAACGACGGATGGTGCGATCTGACACTGATGTTCCTTGAGCATGGAGTTCACCTTGGATCTCTTTAGAAGTCTTTCTGGGCTCTTTTGTTACCATTCGGATTATCCGTCTCTTTGATTTGTCATCAATTTTCCTCCTGCCACGTCCAGGAGGTTGGCTACAGTCCCATGGATCTTAAATTTCTGAATAATATGTGCAACTGTAGTCACAGGAACATCTAACTGCTTGGAGATGGTCTTATAGCCTTTACCTTTATCATGCTTGTCTATAATTTTCTTTCTATTCTCCTGCGACAACTCTTTCCTTCGCTTCCTCTGGTCCATGTGGAGTGTGGTACACACTAGTGTTGTCAAAAATATAGATATTTCGATAAATATCGATACTGAAATATCTCAAACGATACGATACTCAATCCCGAAGTATCGATAGAGTTTTATTTTTTTTTTTTTTTATTACTTGCACTATTGGTTTCTGAATGTATGACAATCTGAGCGGCCTTTGAACAAGTGCACTACCTCAGGAGTCTTCAAAAGGCGGACCGCGATCTGGACCGCAAGACAGTATTCATAATTACAAGTGCATTGTGTAAAACATATTTTTGAACCGGCACTTCTCGGCTACGTCTAACACGCGTGCGGGTCCTCAGGTTACTATGGTTACGGACAGAGCAGCGGGAAATTTCAACATGTTTAGCGTAGCCTGATAATGAGTTTTGAAGATATGAAGATTCACTGACGTTATGGACGGAGAGGGAACGTTTATTTTAATCAGAAAATACAGCTCCTCAGCTCCGTGTCAGTGTCAAAGCTGAACAACAGCCCTTTATCCTCTAGTCCTGACTGCTTTGATAATCAGAGAATGAATCCAGAACTGAACCAGGACTGGACAGTTTTCATGTCAGGATTAAAAAGACTCAGCTCAGAGGAAAGTGAGGACGTCTAATAATGTGGTGAGTTGTACATTTGTCTGTCAACTTCTTTATTCTGTCGTAGGTTAAGTATTGACTCGTTTGTCGCATATTTGACCTCATTTACAAACAACAAGTGTCAGCCCTGCGACTAACTGGCCACTGTCCAGGGTGTACCCCGCCTCAGGCCCAAAGCTGCTGGGATAGGCTCCAGTCACCCGCGACCCCTAACGGGACAAAGCGGTAGAAAATGAATGAATGAATGAATGAATACAAAAAACGTGAGTAATTAGCTCATTCTATTCACGTTCATTTGAACCTAACACATGTTCATTTGGGTGATTAAAAACAGAAAAGGTGTGAAAGGAGGGTTTGGAGATGAGTGACACATGTTAAGTCTTCCTTAGGTTGTGTCAGTTTCTGTGTGAATCCTAAATCCTGTTACAGAACTAATCCTAAGCATTTTAATTAAAATGTTACCCCACACACGGGGAAAATACAGGAAATAAATATTTATATTCTAAATTTTGAAAATGTTTAAAGATGAACCTGCAAATTAAACAGTAACAGTTAATTATTGGCAACAGCTAATGCTAAAGAAATGCTCAGTGCTTTTTTCCTTGTTCCTGTTGTTTTCAGAGGAATGACAATAGAAAGAGGTCAATTATGACAGGCATCTTTGTCAGATTTGTTTAACAAATGTGTTTTGGCTTGAATTGATGATTTTGTATTTAAAATGTTCTCACACATGTTTTAAAGGAGTATTAGGCATTATATGCAGGATTCCAGGCTGTTGTCAATAAACCACCAGGTCCTGAGCTTTAGCTTCTTTTGATTTTGTAGTATTTTTTCTTTTGTCTGTGACAAACATCCTCCTCATGTAAACAAAGGATAAAATACAGAAAACAGTGGATTATCAACATTCATCTCCATATTGTTTAAGAGGCTGTAGGTGTGGAATAAATGAGACTTTAAAAGAATTATATTCAAACTGTTATGAGAATTTTATGATTATAATTCTGTATATTGTTTATAGTTAGTAGGTGCTCATAGTTCTCTACAGGTCATGTCAAATCAGGTCATGTCCTCCATTCTAGTCCAAGCATGGAGTAGACATAACTAGATAGACATGGGTTGCCATGGTACTTTTGCACCTGGAGCTGGGGCCTTGAGGGGAGTGTGTATGCAAGATACACCTCCCACTGACAGCCCCCACTGAGTGATATAAAATGTAATGTTTTGCTTACCTCTGTAAGCAAAACGCACTATGTACCTTTGATATATCTGTGTACTTTGCTTCTCCTTGCAAGGAATAAAACCTGGCCTTTATTTTTATAATATAATCTGTCTCCGTGTCTCTCTGGATAATATAAGGATATAGAATTCTTTTGGACATATAGAATTCTTATAACATTTGGTGCCGTGACCCGGATCTCAATATTCGTTGTTTCTCATACAAAGAGGTGAGCTGACGTGCACGGAGAAATGCACAAAGAAAGCATTTCTTGTAAGTCCCAAGCTGTGCTTTTAAACAGTAATAGCCAGATATCCCCTCTGTGTGTGTGAACACGATGACGAGATCTGGACTTTAAAAAAAGAGAAGAGCAGAGAGACGAGAGGACAGAACAGACAGTCTGGCTGCGGAACAACTGGACTATTGGACTAAAAATTCAGGTAAACAGCTATTTAATTTATTTTTTGGTGTATGTGTGTGATTTTTTGTTTTAATACCAAAGCTTCCGGAAGTAGCGTTTTGGAAATCTGACGTATGTTGAGCGGGCTACATGAAGTTTGCATCATTAGTTGATGTTTTTCCATGAAGTGGGCCAGCATGCGAGATTCTTAAACGCTGAAAGATCGAGAACCTAAATGTCATCTAGGGGTGAGATCCGCTTTATCGAGAACCTAAATGTAAAATCTAAGGGTGAGGTTTAAAGCCGAAAAAGTATGTGTTTTTGATCGAGAACCTACATGTAAAATCTTTAAGGGTGAGGTTTTAAACGGGATATTCTGATGTTAATCTGGGTTAAGGCTTGTTGTCTTGCTGGATTTTAGTCGATAGATACCTTATGCTTTGTAAGTCTTCAGGTGTTTCTTGAAACGGAACGCGCGGGGAGTTCATTGGCCATGTGTGCGGAATCTACGAGATAGATAGTGCACCTGATTACAATAAGGGGTATAAGCTCTAAAAAGCTTGTCTAGGGAGGACAGGAATTTATCTTAGATTAATAATCACGTATCGTAATACGCCACAATCGAACTGCCTTGCATAGCTAGTATTGTTGGTTTAATGAATAGAAAACTCGAGTATTGACCATTATCGAGAACCTTACTAAAAAACAACTAAAGGTGAGATGAATGAGTCCGAAGTCAATGTGACTATAAAAAAGGCCTGCCTACGAGAAGTGATTCCTGCAGATGAGAATGAGATTTTAAAAGCCCACGAGCTTTTGCTGAAAAATGTTCACTGCTGGTGACGCGGTGAGTGAGAGAAAAAAAAGGAAAAAGCCCACTGAAAGTGAAGGGGCTTATACTGAGAAGTGTTGGCAATACTGAGAATTGTTGACCTAAAAAGTTAAAGATAAAAGGTGTGTTTGAGAGAATAAATGTGTTATGAATGGGCCATTGTTGGATGAAGACTGAGTCTAATGATGTGAATCAGAACAACGGTAATGTTTTTGTTTAAAGAAAGTTTGAACAACATGTGAGAGAAAGGTAGCTTCCATAAGCTATTTTTCTAGTTTGAGAAAAAAACAGAGAAGCATAGAAGAGATTTTGCAAGAAGTTGAAGTACACACATGTACTTCAAAACACTAATCATTTGTATTTTGTTTAAATGTTCCTGGGAGCCTCTAGGTATCGGCCTCCCTTACTCCGGAAAACAGTGCTCTCTCCAAAGCTTCCTCTGCACCCACACCGCCCACCTGCTCCTTTTCGGCTGAAAAAAGAAAAAAAAGCTACAGACAGACCAGCAGCAGCAAACACGGAAGCGGTAAGATAAACAAATTCAGACAAACGTTTATTTATTTTAAATTTTGATCTATTGAGATTGACCAAAAAGGTATTTGTAAAGTGTGTTTGCAAATTGGATGAAACTTGAAATTAATATGAATGTAATGTATTTCTCTGAGGAAAAATGCACAATTGCCATTGAGACGAGAGCGAGGTGGAGGTGGGCGTGACAGACGAGTGAGCACTGAGAGAAGGAGGAGGAGGTCGAAACTGGGTCCAGACGAGAGACGAGGAGAATGACCTCATGAACTGACCGCTTCAACTAACAGGTCAGGTACATAAACACATAAAGACACATAAAGACACATGTAACTGCACACACATAAACACATGGAAATACAGACACATGAGACACACATCTACAGAGAAGGATGTGATTTTGGTTTATGAGAGAAAATAATGAGTATTCTGTTAAAGAACAGAGTTGGTTTTATATTTTATGTGACATGGAAATGTGAACATTAAAGGTTTGAAGAAGTTAAAGATCCAACACTTGGATCTAAAATAGAATTAGTGATTGATGTAGATACACAAAATTGTTTAGCAAAACTAGTACGAGAATTAATAGAGGTCCTTAATATCAGTGTGGTTCAAACACACGGTATAACGCCAATAAAAGAATGAAAATGATTACTTTGTAATTGGAAAAATTTAAATATGTGTTTTGAAGTTGAATTGCGCAGAGTAAGTTTATAAAGATAATATAACTTTATAGTTATGGGCCATAAGCTCATATTTAAAAGAAAACAAGGTTACCAGAATCGAAATAAAGAAAAGAAACATTTATGTATTTCTCTGGTTTGGTTTTGACAAAGTTTTGGAGAAAGTGGATTCAAAGTAACCACTGTTTGGATTCACGAGGAATGTTTAAACACAAGATAACATTCTATGTAATTCAAGGTAACAGGGGCTTCACAGCACCCTCCTTTTTGCTCCCAAGATTGAGAAAGGCCAGAAATGTTTGGTTTGGTTTTTTTTTTAGCTCCACAGACATGGTGGGAGCCTTTACATTAAACAAACTTTTAATGTTGAGAAAAATGCTGAGTTAGAAATGTCAGTGACAGAAACAGATTGCACTGAACTGATGTGTTAAATAAAGTTTATGATACTTAATTATGAAAACTGTTTGACCTTCTGACAGTTCTGTTGATATGAATAAAGTCCACATTTGAGTTTTATTGAATCTATGAAACATGATTTGGTAAACTAAACAATTGAATGAATGAGATTGAATATGGTTTTTGAGAAGAAAAACTTAAAGTTTAAGTAATTGGAAAATTGAAATGAAGATAGTTCAAAATAAATAATAATCATTATTTATTTTGGTACTTTATAATTAAGGTATAGTGTCATCTATGGAATAAAGATTTAAACCGTAATGTAAATTGGTAATCTGGTTTTGGTGATTAAAAACATATCTATGTTAAAACAGTTCAAACTGTTAAAATGATCTTAAAGGTTTTATTTGAAAAATTAAAGTTAATGAAAAATAAGTGAATAAAAGATAATTGTTAAAGTAACAAGGTGAATTGTTAAAGTTTAAGAGCATATGCTAAGGGCTCGCTGGGTTTAATCACTGTTTGCAGTGATTTAAGAATTTTTTTTTTTTTTTGAGTACAGGGACTAACACAAGGTCCTTTTGAATAGATTTGAATGTTGTTTTGGTTTTGGTTTTGATCAAACTTTAGGTCGTTGTAACCTAAAGAAAAAGAAAAAAAGAGGTTGAGATGTTACATTTTATTGAATGAACAGTAATGATAATTACTGATTACAATTTTGGTGAATTTGAATAAATGAAGAGAGACACGTTATTTTGATTTTACACTTGATGTTTAAAGGTTCTGTTTAACATTGAGTGAGTTGAATTCTTTATGGGGCATCTGAATGATAAATTAGTGGAAACATGAAAATAGTAATTGATAAAACGTTTTATGTTACGTTTAAATTAATATGGGAAAAATACAAAAACAAACTGGTTTATTGTATTAAGCACCTAGTGATAAAACTGAGTTTTACAGAGACAGTATAGAACAAATCTATACTGAAAACAATCCTGAAGGAATTTAATTTAAAAATAAAGCAGAATTTGAGTTGAGAATTTGAGAATTTAAGAGGAAATTTGTTGATTTTATGGTTGGTCTTTCCTTTTAAAAAAAAAAAAAAAACGACAGTCACAAAGGTGATGGTGTTTTGGAGGAAAGCAGAGTGAACAGAGCAGAGGCTTTGTGGTGTGTTCAAGCAGATGAGACATGCTGATCTATATAAATAATTTATGTTTGCATCAACTGAGTTAAAATTTATCAAATTGTGGATGATACCAATTACAGTTACAGGTAAAGACCTACAACTAATGGTAACTAAAAATAAAACTGAACTCAACAAAGTTAAGTTTTAAATATAACATAAACAAAAGTGATGCTATTTGGGAAAACATAAAGATGAATAATTAGAAATGCTAATTAATGAAATAACAATTTAAGGTGGTAATTGGAAAAACCCATTCTGTTTTGATTTCATTTTTGATTTTTGTTTTATTTTGTTTCATTTTTGTTTCATTTTTGTTTCATTTTTTTTGGTATTTTGAGCCATGGTTGTCCCACGTCTCAAAAAGCAGGGAGATGAAGGTTTAAACAAAGCTGTGTTATAGTGCTGAAGGGATGCTTGGTTAACCTAATGGTTAGCATGAGGCTGAAACAACAGTGTTTAATACAGTTAAAAGTTTAAATCAAATAATGAAATAAAGAAAGTTGACAGGACTTTTCTGGAGAAGCACTGTTTAGTCTGATTAAACCTTTTCAGATTAAAGTAGATTTCCAGCAGACCATATCTGTGGAAACAGGGTTTATCTGCTGTTTCAATTTTATGGTTTGATCATTTTAAGGGCTTTTATGGTTTCGTTTGACGAAAACCTAGGAGGCACTTTCTATGGGTCTATAATGTCAGAGAACGTTCTGATTTGTTAGTTTGTTCTTTATTTGGATGGAAGCCAACTACAACAAGTATACCAGTTCAGAAAAGGAGTTTTGAAAATTAATATAGCCACCACCAGTAAGAGCTAATATTAACAGAGTTCTTTGAACTTATATCATCTTGGTTTACACCTGTGAAGGGAAGCATACCTGTGAGCAGGGCTAGTGACGGGAGTCACATGACTTCCTGTGACATCACTCTGAACTTGACAAACGTAGAGATCAGGGACAGGTGCAGTGCAAAGCAGAAGTCTGGAGGTTTTGTGAAAGTAAGACCATTAGACCAGCGTTGCCTGCTGACCGGGAACATGCATCCTTAAAGGATCCTCGTTTTATTTGTGTTCACATACAATGTGACGGAGAACATCGTGAGTCGAAACTCACACTTTAGGAGCCAAACAGCAGCTCCCTCAGGTTCATTTGAGAGCCCCATTTACATCAACGACAGAGGTGTCCTTCGAAGGTGTCCTTAATGAATATAAGGCTAAAATTAAATTAGCATTAGGATTTGAATTTTTACATTTGAGACAATTTATTAAAATGTGGATTAAATTAAGTATATTTATAACGAACAAAGGTTTATGAATTACATAAGAGATGCTGTAACTGTTAATTAAAACTGGAAATGAGAGAAAACTGGTCCAAGGACTGGACAGAACAAAATAGCACTGAGCATGCTTTTAGCTGAAAAGGGGGAATCTACAAAAGGATTTCCTCCAAAGTAACACAGGACTAGTTACAGCAGAACTAAGGTCTTTGAGAAAGGACTTCAAACTCTAACAGAGGAATTAGAGTATTCTGGTATAGAGAAATTAATTTTGACCTGGTTTTACAACATATTTGGAAGATTTACTGGGATTTTAGAATCTGTATTGAGATACAGTGCATGTACTTGTTGTTGCACTTCCATGTCTAATAATGTTTGTTTGTGTTGCTTTCCATGTATCCGGAGCTTGTTGGTGAGACTGATGAATGTGGCCATTGCTGGGTCAACATTCCTGGACATGCACCTGCCAAACGACTAAGGTCAAGGCTTTGACCTCAGATGAACACTTTGATATCTGAGGGACGTTATTGTTTGCATGTACACCAACGGGACAACAGCTCCAGGACGGATCATACTACAGACCTAAGGGCCGTATGGTTCATTGAATTGATTATGCTGAAGAGAATTGATTTTAATCATTATGAATGTGCATAAGTCTCACTCCATGCGTTTTTCTTTTCGTTACAGGGACAGAAATGGACAGACAGGGACAGGCCAGAGATCTTGAGTCCAATGGGTTGACCAGCTCAACCTCTGGCATATTTTTCTACTTTATTTTGGAGTGACACTGTGTTTTGATTTATGATTTATGGACTTTAAAGAATTTGACTTTGAAGAATCAGCGCATTACTCTGTGGGTTCCCATTTGATTTGAAACATATCCCATTATAATCATTTATGTTTGTTTTGACATGTGTTGTAAGTTAATCATTTGAAGTGATTACATACGTTTGATGCTTGATGTTTGTGTTTGTCACCGCCTTTGGGGCAAGGGGTGGATAGAAGAGTTTTTCCCAGCTTTAGGTCATTTTACCAATGGGTCAAAATGTTCTTCTGGCTAGGTCAACGCCCTGCTGGGTTTTCGCTTCTGTCATAGTTTAAAATTCACACTCAAGCTAGTAGGTTGTTTATGCTAATTGTTATCAGCATAAAGAGGGGGGAATGTTATGAGAATTTTATGATTATAATTCTGTATATTGTTTATAGTTAGTAGGTGCTCATAGTTCTCTACAGGTCATGTCAAATCAGGTCATGTCCTCCATTCTAGTCCAAGCATGGAGTAGACATAACTAGATAGACATGGGTTGCCATGGTACTTTTGCACCTGGAGCTGGGGCCTTAAGGGGAGTGTGTATGCAAGATACACCTCCCACTGACAGCCCCCACTGAGTGATATAAAATGTAATGTTTTGCTTACCTCTGTAAGCAAAACGCACTATGTACCTTTGATATATCTGTGTACTTTGCTTCTCCTTGCAAGGAATAAAACCTGGCCTTTATTTTTATAATATAATCTGTCTCCGTGTCTCTCTGGGTAATATAAGGATATAGAATTCTTTTGGACATATAGAATTCTTATAACACAAACACATATCCTTTTATTAAAAATTTCCAGACCCCTCACGGTGAGGAAAGTTAACTAAGGTCTGAGCGGACCTCGGCTGATTTTAATTGAAGACCCATGCACTACCTCAAGACATTTTTGTTAATGTAAAATATACCTCATTGTCATGTTCTATATAGACATGTTATATTTATCTTTAAATAAATAAAAAAAAAAAATAATAATAATAATATTGTGACAGTTGTTTTCCCTTTGGTATCGAAAATCGATATTTTTGAAGGTATCGTATCGAAGTTAGAAATTCCAGTATCGTGACAACACTAATTGGGAGAGTGGTTAAAACAGTGTGTTTGAGATGCATTACGCTTAACGTCTGATACATGGCTTACTCTGTTTTTTGGTCACACTACAAGGACATGTCCATCCATCTATCATCTTCCGCTTATCCGGGGCCAGGTCGTAGGGGCAGCAGTCTAAGCAGAGACGCACAGACTTCCCACTCCCCAGACACTCTCTCTAGCTCTTCCGGGGGAATACTGAAGTGTTCCCAATGCCAGCAGAGAGACAGTCCCTCCAGCGTGTCCTAGGTCTTCTCCAGGGTCTCCTCCTGGTGTGACAAGCCCGGAACACCTCCCCAGGGAGGCGTCTTGGAGGCATCCGAAACAGATGCTTGAAAGCCTGGCAAGCCAGACTCCTTCCTGTATCAGCATGAAGTCTGGGAAAGCTCAATGCCAGCTTGTTTTACTCAAGGCGGGGCCAAGCAACTTGGGGCCAACCAACTGGGATTGCAACGGATGATGTAAGCTAGGCAACAATCTACAAAGAAGTAAAAAAAAAAAAAACACACGAACATAGCGTGCAAAACACACTTTAAAAAGAAACGCTCTTAGCGCTGTCTGCTGTTTAGGTTTTAAACACGTAATGTTGTCTTGATTATTTAAAACTGATTAAAGAGCAAACAAACTCTCGAAAGTCCGTGTCAGCCACGACAGTCCCACAACATCCAGAGTCTAGAGGTATCGGCCTCTGCTTCCTCAGAGGAAGACGTATTGGTGGGATTGAGGAGATTCCCAAAGTATTTCTTCCACTGTTCGACAATTAGTACTGTCACAATACAAAAATTTTGAGTTCGGTTTGATACCTGGCTTGAGTATCACAATACCGATACTAAAACGATATCGTAACATCTTCCTGAAACAAAATCATGGGGGAAAAATTGCTTACGTTCTCTCTTTGTCCTGCTCCTTACAGGCTTTTGAGTTCTGACTGTATAATTCTGTAATATGCAGCTTTTTTCTTCAGTCAGGAATAACAACAATCATGGTTAAAATATTAAAATAGATAAGTCTTATTCTCCAAAAGGAATGTGCGTCTAATTTTTTCCACTCTCTGCTCTGGTGACCGTCTATAAGTGAGGGAAAATGTCAAAGATATTTGGATTAAAAAAAGACATTAAAATGCCTATTTTAACAACACATCAAAACTTTTTAACAACTTTTTCAGTTGTATTTACTTCCGTTTTTCGTTAAATGTGCAAATTAGCCGCAGCACAAATGTCCTTAACAGACGTGAACAGGACACAGGTTGCGCTAAAGTCCAGCTTCCATGCGCTCACTCCTTTCTCTCAGCTCAAGTGAGGCATGACACAACAGAGGTATGTTCAGGAACACGGAATCGCAGCTTTTTGGCATTTTTGATTTGTTTTAAGATGTGATATTGTATTGATTTAAGCAAGGTATTGCAATACCTTTGAAGTATTGATACACCAGGCAATACTCCCAGTGATATCCCCAGTTTCAAAACAGAGCAGGAGTTAAAAATTGAAATATACTGTTTTTAACAAAGACAAGAATACTGCGTACAACAGAGTGATGGGGATAAACACCTGTCAGAGGCTTTACAGACACATGGAGCTAACTCTGACAATATGTGGTTGGTTTCATTTAGGGAGAAAACTCATGCATCAGAGGGGTTCAGTGGACGTAAAAAAATTTTTTTTTAAAGTCAGTCACATAATTAAAAAACCCAAACTGATACCTATAAGTTTAATTTAATATTCAAATATTTTCTTTGTTTAAAAAAAAAATAATAAAAATAAAAAAAAGATGTCTGATATAAACATAATAAATTGTCTCTCTTCTTGCTACATTCCAGAGCAGCTCCATCGAGGATTACTCACCTCAAGGATGGGGCACATGGTGTCGGCTGTGGTTCCTCCCAAGTTAGAACAGAACTTATAGAAGGCCTCCAGGTACGCCTTGGACCAGAGAGAGACCAGGGTTAGACCGAACAGAAACGGGTCAGAACCAGGACAGAGTCTGAACCAGGACTAAACCAGGAATGGACCAAGGCTTAACCAGGACTGAACCCGGACTAAACCCAGTCTAAACCAAGACCAAGTCTAAACCTGGTCTAAACAAAGACGGGTTTAGACCGGTGTACCAGGTCTAAACCAAGACTAAAACAGGTCTAAACCAAGACATAGACTAAACCAGGTCTTACCTTGTAGAGCGTGTTTCTGATGATCTCAATGTTCATCTCATCCAGATCCTGTTCAGAAATACAGTCCTGGAAGAAAGCAGCTGGAACAGAGCAAAACCAACAGAACGGTTCAGAACCATGACCAAACAGAAGAAGAAGTGACACAAAAAGGATTTTTTCTTTTAATCTAGGTTTGTCTTTTTATCTTTGTCTCAAGGGTCCCTGTCTTTTTTGTGTTGTAAATAAACTCTGACCCAAAGGAGTGTCCACTAAGATGGCGTTGTAGAGTTCTGCTGGAGTCTGGGCGATGTTGACGGCCTCCATCTGCTCAAAGCTGCCCAGAGGGTGACACTTGGGGACCAGCTCGGAGATGGCCCTCTGGTGGAGCGTCCCAGTGATGAGCAGGATCACGTTATCGATCATGTAACTGTATCTAGGAGGAAAGAACAGAAATATACAAAATGGATAATTAAAACAAAAAGCACAAATAAAAGAGAGCAAATACTAGAGCTAAAACCGCCAGTTTGTTGGAAAAATAGATTTCAAAACAGGAGAGTACTTGAACATGTGTTTAGAGTAGACAAACTGCCAAGTAGATTTTTACATGTTTAAATCTTACGTGATAAAGTCCATGAAGGAGGCGAGTGGCTCATAGGACTGGTTCCTCATGTGACGGAATTCCACCACCATCTTCTCCTTCAGTTTGTCGTCGATCACAGACACCGTCAGAGGAGACGCCTCGTTTGCCAGAAAACTGCCGTAGTCTGTGCTCTGCAGGTGCAGCTTCAGGTCTGAACACAGGCATAAACCGTAAAACGCACAAATATACAGATAAAAACCGGGTTAATGAGTAAAAACCTGTTCAAATCCTTCTACATTTGTTAAAAAATACAAATAAAAATTATGTTCCAGTAACTGTCAAAAACCCAACATTGGTTTACAATGTTCCTGTTTTGAACTGTTCCGCTTTTATCTAAAACAACTTTAAACAGAATTGAAATTAACATTTTAAATACAGCCCTGGCTTATATAAAACTGAGGCAGAAAATAAATTATGCGACGCACGTCACTGAAGCAGATAAATATAAATAATAGGGCACTGTGGCTACAAAGGGTTTTAAATGCACACAGAGCTAACAAAGCTAACAGGCCAAATTATTAAGTACGCCAGAAATGAGCCACAAACAAATGCATTTTAATGTCAGGTTTATTCAACTCAATCATAAAACAATAAAAGGACATATAAACCACTTTAAACTATAAGAAATACGTGTATATAAACTGTTTGAAGCTTTTGTTAGCGGCCACGACCAGAACTAATGAGGCTAACGCCAGCTTCAGGTCGGTATTAACGGACTATTACTTTAAAGGCGTGTGGTTTATTTTTCTAATTTATGATTGTACTAAAAGGAGCAATTAACAGTCGACTTACATCATTTGAATTGTGACATTTTATATTCGAGCGGAGCTGGAGCGTTATCCGCTAGCCTTCTGAGCTAACTGCTAGCATCCTGTGAAATGTATTTAATGGCTTAGCGTTAATTCAGAAGAACATTTGACTTAATTTGATCAATTTTCGGGTAAAAAGAAAAGCTACAAAAGTGTAACCCAAATGTTCAAAACCTAATTTACTTCTTGTTAATACTCTGTTAAAAACTTGTCCTTTACAAAATAACTTTAGTCATGTTTTTATGTTTTTGGACTGTCCTGTATAAACAGCTCCGTTTACTGTAGTATTTTCACTTTAAAAAGGACCTAGTAAGACCCACTATTAGCCTATTTGTATTATATTAATCATTCCTTATATTCCTGCACTTTTCACGTTACATTTAGGGTTAGGGCTAGACTCTTAATTGTCCATTTTCTCAGTTCGCTCCACAATCTTACATCAGATAATGTTTTATAAGGATTTTAGGTTTTTCTTACCTTCCAGAGTCTCGCACTGGACCAGGTTCAGGTAGTCCGCCTGGGTCAGGATTCCGGCCTTAAAGCCCCGCACCAGACCCTCCAGATATCCGTTATCCGCGTTAAACGACAGCTCCGGCAGCGGCATTGTGTAGACTAGGTAAGACCTGATTTAGACCAGTTTGAGTCCAGACCTCGACAGAAACAAACACGGCCCGAGGATCAGCTGACCGATAGGAAACACGTGACGCTCGGATGACAGTCACGTGGGGCGGTGGAAGGAGCGTCATCTTGTGGACAAAGACGGTTAGTGCATTTTAAATATAGACCAAAAGAATAAATAAATAGACGTTGTTTTCTTCTACATTATTTATCACCTTATTAACTGTAAGCTGTTCTATCTGTCTATATGTGTGTGTGTGTGTGTGTGTGTATGTATATATATACATACACACACACACACACATATGCGCACACACACATGCGCACACACACACGCATGCGCACACATGCACACACACATGCGCACACACACATATGCGCACACACACGCACACACACACACGCACACACACATGCGCACACACACACGCATGCGCACACACATGCGCACACACGGACACACACATATGCGCACACACACACGCGCACACACACACACGCATGCACACACACATGCGCACACACAAACATGCGCACACATGCACACACACATGCGCACACACACACATGCACACACACATGCGCACACACAAACATACGCACACACACATGCGCACACATGCACACACACACACATGCGCACACACACATATGTGCACACACACACACACACACACACACATGCGCACACACAAACATGCGCACACACACATGCACACACACATGCGCACACATGCACACACACACACATGCGCAGACACACACACACGCATGCGCACACACACAAGACACACAACATGCATACATGTACACACGCATCACACACACAAACATGCACACAAACACATGCGCAGACACACACACACACACAAACATGCACACAAACACATGCGCAGACACACACACACATGCACACACACACATGCGCACACACACACACACATGCGCACACACACACACACATGCGCACACACACATGCGCACACACACACATATGCGCACACACACACACACACATGCGCACACACACACACACATGCGCACACACACACATGCGCACACACACACACACACACATGCGCGCACACACACACATGCGCACACACACATGCGCACACGCCACACACATATCACGCACACACACATACACACACACACACACATGCGCACACACACACATGCACACACACACACATATGCGCACACACACATGCGCACACACGCACACACACACATGCGCACACACACACATGCGTGCACACACACACACATGCGCGCACACATGCACACACACACATGTGCACACACACACATGCGCACACACGCACACGCGCACACACACATATGCGCACATACACATGCGTACACACACTCGCGCACAAACACGCGCACACACACACACACGCGCACTCACACACAAACACATATGCGCGCACACACACACACATGCACACACACACATATGCGCACAAACACGCGCACACACACACATGCGTGCACACAAACACACACACACACATGCGCACACACGCACACACATATGTGCACACACGCACACACTAATGCATATACAGAGACACATGCGCACACATGCACACACACATGTGCACACACACATGCGCACACATGCACACACACACATATGCGCACATACACATGCAGACACACTCTGCGCACACAACACACGCATGCACACACACATTATGCACATACACATGCGCACATACACATGCATACACACACTCGCGCACAAACACGCGCACACACACACATGCGCACACACGCACACACACATGCGCGCACACGCACGCGCACACACACACACATATGTGCACACACACACATGCGCACACATGCACACACACATATGCGCACATACACATGCGTACACACACTCGCGCACAAACACGCGCACACACACACACATGGGCACACACGCACACACACATGCGCGCACACGCACGCGCACACACACATATGTGCACACACGCACACACTAATGCGCATACACACACACATGTGCACACACGCACACACACATGCGCGCACACGCACGCGCACACACACACACATATGTGCACACACGCACACACACATGCGCATACACACACACACATGTGCACACATGCACACACACATGCGCACACACACACATGCGCGCACACACACACATGCGCACACACACATGCGCACACACGCACGCGTGCACACACGCACACATCTCAAAAAGGTTGGGTCAAGGCCATGTTTTCCACTGTGTGGCATCCCCAGTTCTTTTTATAAATGCTGCAAACATCTGGGACTGAGGAGGCAAGTTGCTCAAGTTTAGGAATAGAAAAAGTTGGTCAACTGTCTCAGGTCTTCTTTGTCGTATCTTCCTCTTTATGATGCACCAAATGTTTTCTCTGGGTGAAAGATCTTGCCATTTCAGAACCGGATCCTTCTTCTATGCAGCCATGATGTAATTGATGCAGTATTTGGTTTGGCATTGTCATGTTGGGAAGGTCTTCCCTGAAAGAGGTGACATCTGGATGGGAGCATATGTTGTTCTAGAATATACCTTTCATTGATGGTGTTTTTCCAGATGTGTAAGCTGCCCATGTCACACTCACTCATACAACCCCAGACCATCAGAGATACAGGCTTCTGAACTGAGCTCAGAACAACTTGGGTTGTCCTTGTCCTCTTTAGTCCCGATGACATGGCATCCCAGTTTTACATATAGTTATTTGGCAGACGCTTTTATCCAAAGTGACTTACAAGTGAGGAAAACGACTGAATCAAATGTAACAACAGAAGGTAGCAAAAAGTCCCGGCCGACTCTGGTCTTTCTGTGAGGAGTCTGCATGTCCTCCACGTGTTACTTTGGGTTCTCTCCGGGTACTCCGGCTTCCTCCCACCGTCCAAACACATGCATGTATAGGGTAATTGGCAACTCTAAAGTGTCCCTAGTGAATGACTGTGAGAGTGAATGGTTGTCTGTCACTGTCTGTCTCTAAATGTTAGCTCTGCGACTAACTGGCCACTGTCCAGGGTGTACTCCGCCTCAGGCCCAAAGCTGCTGGGATAGGCTGCTGTAGCCCACAGCAGACTTGGCTGGGTTTTGAACTCACAACTTCTTCTTGCTGTGAGGCAGAAGTGCTAACCACTCTGCCACGTACACCTCTGAGAAGATTAGGATTCATACTAATACAGAATCAAAGTTTCATTTTGATACTGTTTTCCAATCTCCGATTTAGTTGCATAGTTGCATTTAGTTTCCAGAACATTCACTTAACATGTATGGGCAAATCCGCAGACAAATAAATTGAATTTAATTTTTTATTATTTCTAACACACAAGTTAAAGACAGTATGTAACAAGATGTTATTTTAGAAACAAATCACTCTAGAACTTGTACACATTATTGTAAATGCTTCCTAAGTCTGCCACTTAAAATCAAGTACATTACTTGTTAAGGTTAAGGTAAAGGTAAAGTAAGGTAAAGCACAACTGTAAAGGTTTAAACACTGTGCTATGATTGGTCAACACTGATAAAGCCTGTTGACACGTAGGATGTCTATAGGACTCATGAAAGAAGCACCTCCAAATTCTGAGATGGTTGGGTCCAAAGGCTTGATGGTAATGGTATCATTCACAGAGAAGGCCTTCCTGAAAAAAATAAATAACAGGTTTTAGCTGGATTTGAACAGGTTTTAAATAGACTTTGGTTTGGTAGACTAAGGTTTTTTTTAGATACTCACGGTCCGTACTGGAGGATGGAGCCAAAGTCGTAGGGCGTCTGCAAGTTGTCAGTGCTGACTTTCTCAAAGTTAGGCTCCGCCCCTGAATAAAAAACAAAACAAAAGGGTTTAGTTGGATTTGAACAGGCTTTAGACTGAATTAAATAGTATTTTATAGGGACAGAATACACTTAAATTCAGTCGACTCAGGACAGTCCCTGTTGGACCTGAGCAGGAGCCATGTTCACTGTGCTTTTAGTCAGACCTGTTTCTGGTCCAAGTTTGACTCAGGGCTGGTCTTTGTCACTGATTCTGATCATTATTTTATGTACATGGTTCTCAGTGAGAGGGTGGCGCCCCCTTCAGGAGGAGACTGTTCACAGTGAGGGGAGGATGGAGGGGTCGGATCAGTGTCTGCAGTGATGAGGACCATGAATGGGTCTGTTCTGGTGAATAAGGAGCCGAGTCTGAGACAGCTCTGGATTTACAGGTGGTCTTTGTTCTACTCTCACCTTTGACCCTGTGCTGTGGGTCAGGGGTCATGACCAGACTCAGATACAAGCACCTGAAGTGAATCTCCTCCACATGGTGGAATTGGTCCTTCAAAGACAGGAGGCTCATCTGTTCAGAGCCTCCTGGAGCTGTTCATGTCCCACTGAGAGGAGGAACCAGAGCAGGAACCCACCCCACCAGGTGGTCCCTCAAAGAAGCTGGGTTAACCTTATAGGTAGGCGGGCAAGTCTGAGCATCTATTTTTAGATTGCTGCCCTCTGCCTGGCCCCAGATCCAAAGAAGAAGACATCCACTGAACCATTCTACAAACATATTTTTTATCATGACATAAATGTTTCCAGTTCGTAGCAGAGTTTTTACAAAAATATTTTTGTGACAGAAAAAGATGTCTCCACACAAATGTTGCTTGTCTGATCTGGTGATGTGCTGCTTGTCTGTGGGTTTATTATTTAGAGAAGGAGAAGTAACAGACCTGGTGCAATGTTCCTCCACTGGATGAGAATGTTCTCGTCACGGTCACTTCGAGAGTGTTCGTGTTCGAATCCGAGCGCATGGAGTATCTCATGCTGAATAATGCTGCTGTACAAACAGCCATCAGACTGTAAAGACAGGGTCTGCGCTCCTCTTTGAAAACCAATGTGCGACCAGCACCTGCAAAAACACATTTACCTATTCAGACACACCTTTAACTCAAACCTCAGACTTGCTTCTGACCCAGCTCTGAACCTCGCTGATGGAAATGAGGCTGAAACTGCTTCACTTTCAAACTGAAGCATAAACCAGCAGTAGCTTCTTAACTCTTAGAACATTGAAATAGAGCCGGAGTAATGATCAGGCCTCGCTAAAAGAAGAGACATTGGACATGTGAAACAATTGAAGAGTGAACTATAGGACAGGGTTAGGGCCATTCTCACTCTGAACGTCTAAAGAAGGGGTCTTCAACTAAAATTAGTCAAGGTCCGCTTAGTTAACTTTCCTCACCATGAGGGGAAAATTTAAATTAAAGGATATGTGTTTAAAGATGCTTTAATTTAAGTAAAGTCTCATTTATTCCACACCTACAGCCTCTTAAACAATATGAAGATGAATGTAGGTAATCTCTTGTAATTATAAAAAATGTCTTGTGGTCCAGATTAAAGACATTCGAGGTCCGGATCCAGACCGCAGTCTACATGTTTAAGACCTACGGTCTAAAGGAAATCAAACTAGAACAGACCATTATTGAGCCACAGTCAGGACTGAAAGTCACAGGTTTTAGTTGGAGCTAAACGGATTGTGTTGATGAATCTGGATTTGCACTGGTTTTGGTCCAGGTCTGGATTCATTTGTTCACATCATTGAACAAAATGGCTGCCGTTCTTCAGCTTCTGTGAATAAACCATCTAAACCTTACATTTTCTTAAAGTTGAAATCTTTTCTTCCTGGTATTTAGGCCCTGGCTACAAGTACTTGGGTACTTTTATAAACGCATATATTTCTATGCATTTGTGCCTTTCGTCCACATGTAAACAGAGTTGTGTGTGTATTGAGCATGTGTGTAACAACTACAACAACTACAGCAGCTGTTAACTGAGTCTATTCGAACCCATCATTGCAGAACACATCACATGTGAACTTAGCGTTATTACATCACTTCAGTCTGAAGCACTCATGAGCTACTGCACGACTCTCCCCATTGTTGACTGTAAATCCTTCAGTAACAAATCCATTTTCTGTTTTTACCATAAAAAAGCATTTAACACTTCCCCCTTGGTGTCTGTGACACAAATCGATCACTTTTTGCTTCAGACTCAGCCTCGCTGATACTTTCAGAAGAGTTTCTGCTAAAACAAAACTCACTACACATGCTCTGTTCCTCTGTGTTCTGTGTTTAGCGCCATCTTGTGATGAAGAGAATGGTTTTATGTGTTTCTAGTTGAGCCGTGTGGACGGAGATGTTTTTTTCAAAAGCTCTGAGACTCATTAAAAAAGACTTTTAAACATTATTTGGGGACTCAAAACAAAAACACAGGATCACAACACAAGAAACAAGAGATGACATTGAGATTTTCTGAAGAGAGCGAGGAAAATGCCAAAGATGAACTTGAACAAGTGTTAAAGCGGGCCAACGAGACAATTAAACCCACTGTTACTTTAGCAGTGCTGTTTTTCACAAAGCTATAACCTTTACAAAGACTCTGAGCTGCTCTGTGACCCCTGCACCACTGTGTTCCAATGTAATCCTCATTGTTCATTAGCTCCTTTTACTGACTCACTACAATATTGGCTACTAGCCAAGCAACAAACACTTAAAGATTAGTTTTTATGCAAAAAGAATTCTGCAGTTACCCATGTCATGTGTGAGCTCTCTCAGGCACAATTATAAGATTAAATAGCATTTAGGCCATATCTCTCTTATTATAGCTGCACATAAAGTAGGCCTAGGTTAGGTCCTTTAAGTGTTTCTTTTTATTGATCTCACCTCGATTCACCAGACAGGAGTCCTGTAGCCCAAAAGTTGGTTAAAAAGGGATTTATAAAACAAGCTAATAAACTAAAATATAATTAGACAGTCCTACATAACATTCAAATGGATTGGCTTTGAACTGATTCCTTATTTAACTGATATCCTTACTACCACTCAACTCTTATGTGGTGCTCATCATAAATGTCAAAAATATTTTTATTTGTTAGAATGTGAAAATATTTTGTCTTGTAATGTAATTCTATGTCAGTCACTGTTTGCAAAACTAGATCTACATTGACTGCAGCCACAAAAAAATGATAAGCTTTTCTGTGTCATCCCGTGGAAGCAGCAGCCATGGTCTGGCCACCCTGACAAAAATTCTGGCCCCACAACTAGTCTGGACACACATATTTTTATAAACGGAGACAAAAAAAATGGTTCTGGTCCGAGTCTGTTTTTTCAACTTTCCAGCCTCTTTTAAATAGGTAAGTGTGAGTAAAGCGTACCCAGATCCAGAGATGATGTGGAGATAGTCTTGGTTGGTGGATTTGTGTGGAACAAACCGGACACAGGTCTTAGCTTTGAAAACCTGTAAGGCGTCCATAATGGTCTTCTTCTGAGTGGGCGCTGTGGAAACAAGAGGTTTTAGATGGACTTGGACTGGTTTTATATGGAGTTGAATAGTTTTTAGTTGGATTAGATGAATATTTACTGAATGAAGGGTCAAAGAGCAGTGGAATGGTGACGACCCTGGTTCCTTTAGGCCATTTACAAGTGGAGCTGGTGCAGGGGTCTGCGTTACTGGCCACGCCCCCCATTACTATGGAAACCGAGACGAGTCTGAGACTGGGTCTGACTTAGACTGGTCCTGGTCTGGTCCTGGTCTGGTCCTTACCTGGCTTGAGTTTCTGTGGAAGTCTCTTCTTGATGTCTCCCTGAAAAAGGACTGAGTCTGTGGAGAAAACAGCAGAAGCAGCAAGGTCAAAGGTCTGTGGGAGCAGGGGCAAAGTTCAGGGCAGGGTTTAAACTGACCCAGTCCAGAGTTGGCCTTTCGCAGCATTTTTAGGATGTCCCTTGCTGAAACAAAAACACATTCATTAAAGCAGTTTTAACCAGTTACAGCTGCTTCTGTGTTGTCTTTGGAACATTATGTGGCATTTTATTTCAGAAAATATTTATAAGGTTCCATTTCAACTATTTTTTGTGTGATGTTTTTGTGTTTAGAGCTAAGTCTGAGGCACTGACCTGGAGTTGGAAGGTTTTTTACCTTTGACACACAAACATATATAGTCCCGTTAAAGCAGTGGTTAAACATTTAAAACATATATAAGTGAAAAATAAAGTCAGTTCTCACCACAGGAGCAGTGTCTGTTGACTTCAGAGCCAGGGTCAGAAGAGTCGCCAGAATAATCACTGCCATTGCTTCGGTTCCTTCTGTCTCTGCTGTTCTGCTGTAGATCCTTTCAGTTTTATATCGTCTGTGACACTGACTCAGCTTTAGTTTTATCACTTTATTCACAGCTTTTATCACTGTTTCCTCTGACTCAGGATTTATCTTTAAAGCACTAACTGTTCTACCTTTCATTCCTTTTATTTTGGTTACAATTACACAAATGCACACACAACAAACTAAATCAGTCCGTTCACATAAAAATACAATGCCTACAAAGTCAAATCTGCATCAAAACCCAACAAATATGTTTAAAAATGTTTGGTAAATTTGGTAATGTTTGTATGTTTGGTAAAATTCTGCTTTTTCTATTTTCTTTGACTCACAAAATTTTCATACAATTTCCACAGATTAACAGTTTCTCTCTGACGTTATGTGTTTTTCATGTCTCTGGGTGAAAACATGAGGAAACAACTGCTGCTTTACTTTCTACATAAACAGTTCAGTTCCACTTAACCATACATTTTAATGTTTTATGAGAATAACCATTTAATACTTACTCAGAAGTAAGTGTGTTCTGTATTTATCTATTTTATTTAACACTCATCATGAACATCAGCTTTAATCAAACTGTAACTAACTGATCTTCCCTGTTTGTGACTCAGCATTAATCTGTAAAAATGTGTTGTCCAGCACTAACACTCAGCAGTAATAGATCACATTATTATCTGATTATGAAATAGCTCTGCTCATTCAGCGTTCACTGGTTTATAACATTAGAGAAGGGTAAAAAAGAAAAGGCAAAGGCAACTGAACTTGGTCAAGATGACGTCTTGTCTCTAATTTCAAGGGACTTCTTAAATTCTGAGTTCAACTGATACAAGAGCTGAGCTTTATCTCTAGAGGCTTACCTTAACTATTCTCACATCAGGAGTCACACTGCCCTTTCAAGGTAACAACTCTGAGACCTAGTCTAGCCTTTTCTTTAACCTTTTCTTCAAGATGACCTGGATGACTGAGAACCTTCAACCAACCTAACCTAACCCTAGACCAGGGTAGAACATATATATATATATATATATATATATATATATATATATATATATATATATATAATATAATAATATATTATATTAATAATTTTATATAAATAAAGATATGGCTTTTGTAGTAGTGAGTCGTTCATGAACAATTCGTTCTTTTTAAACGAGTCTTTAATATGACTCGAGAAAAACTAGTCAACTCAGAGAGCGAGTTGTTCACTTTTATGTTCATGCGCACTGCACAACATCTCATACAGGAAACAGAGAGGAGTCGTTCATCTCCCGAGTCTCTGAGTCGTTCATTCAAGTCCCCGTAGGCTGAACGCAGAAACAGAAGTAATCGTTCATCTCTAGAGTCGAGTCTGAGTCTCGTTCTTCTTCTTTCAGAGACTCGGGAGATCAACGACTCCTTTCTGTTTCCGGACAGACGGATGTATTAGCTACAGCTACATGAGGCTGTCACGAAAAATTTAACATGTAACATTTTTATTAGATTCTGCTGAAATGAACGAAATGAACGAAATGACTTGAAAAAAGATTAGTTCATTTTGCTGAACGAGACTTAAAGAACTGAGTCAATAAAATGATCCGAACTTCCCATCACTATTTTGTAGAGCAATGTTTAGCTTCTATATTCATTTTTTCTTAGGGTTAGGCTTTTTTTTTTTTTTTTAGTCTTTTATTTATCAAAAATGCAAAAGTAAAAAAAAAGTGTTTGTACATACATTCAAAACAAATTTTTTTAAGCAAAAATCATATTTTCATATTTTCACTTTCATGCTCATTCCATCAGTACATTCACTCTGTTTTTTGACATTTGTTTGTCATGCATTTGTCCATACCTTGTTTGTTCTGAGAGTCTACGAGTTCAAAAGTTTATGTCCAACTGTCCGTTCGCAGTGACCTTGATGAAGGTGTTGTTGGCCTGAAAGAGTGTCAGGAAACGGTCATGCGTGTGAATAAATAACTGTATTAAGTGTGTTCTTACTAATCCCGTGTATATGGTCCAGTGGTCTCCCTTTCTTTTTTCGTGTAAGTGAATGTTCCGTACCATGAAAATGGTGTGTCTGGCTATGGCCAGAAGAAGGTTTATTGCTGCTGTATTGGTCCGGGGTTGTTTTGTAGTTCCAAATAGGATAAGCCATATTCCGTCTAGGGTCCTTCCGTAAGTTGTTGGTGGGGGGAGTTTTAGACTAAATCTCCGCGCTAAGAGGTCTTCTAGCCGTGTCCAGAATCGCTTGACCGCTGGGCAGAGAGCCATGAGATGCAGTAGGCCCTCGGGGGGTCCACTGCACACTGGACACTCTCTGCCGTACTCCGCAGGGAATATTTTGTGTAATATTGTGCATGTGTATATTATTCTGTGTCGGAATTTGAAGTCAGTATTACTGACTGCTGGTGCTGTGTACCAATTTTGTATGTTGGCCCAGATGGATGCAGTGTTTTGTGCTGGAAATGTTCATGACCATGTATGTTCAGCGGCTGGTCTCTTAAATGCTTTGGTCAACAGTACTTCGTATGCCTGCTTGGTTGTTGTTTTGCTCAGCTGGATTTGTTTCCCCCTAATAGACACTGTGAAGTCTAGTCTGGGCTCCTCCTGTCTGTGCTGGATAGTGGCCTCTTCATTATTTGACCCCACCTGGCTATGATTGTATTTCTGACTTTTTCTAGTATTCCTTGCACTGCGGCCTTCCTGAAATTAACGTTTTTTGTATTGAAACTTGTTCTTATTTTATCTATGTTGAATTCTCCTTTGTTGTCAAAAATGTCCTTTACAACCATCAGTCTGGCTTTTTCATATGATCCGCTGTGTATCATTTCTTTGCTGTCTGGGTGTTGCGTTAGGAGATCTGGGTTGAACCTTCGGGGTAATAAGCCAAGCTGTGTTGGGGTGGATATTGTTACCTCTGCTTGTTGCCTGATTCCTTGCCATGCTTCCCAGACCTCTCTGTCAAACCCACCTAGTTTGCTTCCCGCATTTTTTGGTAGTGTTTGGCACAGGTTGTATAGACCATATTCTGAGATATTTTGGATGCTGTTTTTTAAAAAGCTTTTCCATGGAGCTATACATGTAGTACTGAGTATTTTACTCACCAGTTTTATCCTTAATGCCTGTTTTTTTGTTTCTATGTGGGTTAGGTTTAGTCCCCCTTCTTTGTCTTTTCCTATGATTGTTTTTATTGCAATTTGCCCTCTATCCCTTTTCCACACAAAATTATTTATGAGATGGTTGAATTTTTTTATTATCTCATCCGGAATTTCACATACTGTTAAAACGTGTATTATTCTGGATGTGCATAGCGCATTAAACACTAGCACTTTGCCTTTTAATGTTAATTTCCTCAGTTTCCATGAATTTAATGTGTTTTCTACTTTTTGTATTAGCTCTTCCCAACTTTTGTCTCTGCATTGCTCTTCTTCCTTTCCCATTAAAATTCCCAGGACTTTATATGCATCTCTTGCTATTTTGAAGTTCCATTGACTTGTTTCTTCTTTTGTTGTGCCACAGAAAGCGATTTGTGTTTTTTCGTAATTTACTTTAGCTCCTGAGGCTCGACAGTACATGTTTAATTCGTGTATGGCAGCATTTAAGCTTTCCATGTCTTTTATTAATAGATTGGTGTCGTCTGCATATTGCAGTATTTTGTACTTTTCTCCACTGGGCACTTCAATTCCTTTTATATCTTTGTTTTTCTTTATCATTTCCCCCAGTGGTTCGACCGCTAGACTATACAAAAGCGATGACAAGGGGCAGCCCTGTCTCACCGATCTTCCCAATTTGAAGGCTCCAGTCAAAAACCCATTACACTTGACTCTACTCTTTGCGTTGCTATACAGCATCTCAATCCAGTTGATGAATTTTGTTTTAAAATTGCACTTTTTTAAAACCTCCCACAAAAACTGGTGCTCCACCCTGTCAAATGCTTTACTGAAAGCATTAGGGTTAGGGTTAGGGTTAGGTTAGTTAGGGTTAGGGTTAGGGTTAGGTTAGGACGGGGGTTATGGCCCTGTCTCCCGAAGGAGACAGAGGGACGTCTCCCCTTTGGGAAGACGGTTGCACGGGCCCTCCCTCGGCTTCCTTCCCCCCAAGTTCGTGTCCCAGGGTTGCGTGTGGGACGCGAGTCCCAGCGGCCTCTGGGCCAGTCATTCGCCATATCAGTGATATGAGGTAAGTATGTAAATTGTTTTTGTAAAAATTATTTTTTTGTTTGTTTTTTTATTTTTTAATTTTTTAATTGTTTTTTTTACTTTTTTAGAAAAAAATAAAAAATAAAAAATATGAATTCAAATAAGTGTGCAAAAAGACGACGTTTCGGCTCTAAATGAGCCTTCTTCAGGTCTTGCACACTTCAAAAGGTCTGGCTTGTAGCTGTTTGTTGTGACAGAGATGTTCTCTGGTTGCAGTCTGAGTGCAGAATGAGGGAAGCAGAGCTGCCTGCTCCTTTATAAGCCTGCGCCGAAGCTCCGCCCCCTAAACTCCGATGTCGAACTTTCCAGCATACTGCCAGAGACCAAAAACGAAACTTATGGATTTAACAAAAGTAGAGCCTCCAAAAAATCTGAACTTGATATTCAATGAATTTATGAGGCTTATATATCTATCTTATGAAGTTTTATATTTTTTAGTAAATCGAAACTTAAGGATTTTTAAGTGTAAGTGAACCAACAAATGGGGTAAGTGAACCAACAATTGAGGTAAGTAAACCAACAATTAAGGTAAGTATCTTGTAACTTTGATCAATATAATTGTTTTATGATGAACTGTATATTTTTGTAACTTTGAGGAATTGTATATTTTTTGTAACTTTGATGAATTGTATATTTTTGTAACTTTGATGAATTGTATATTTTATATTTTAACTCTCGCTCCCCTATGAATTTATTATTTTAATTTTTAGAAGTCTGTCGTGAATTTTTTTCAATTTTTAGAAGTCTGTCATGAATTATTTGTCTTATAGTCTGTTGGTTAAGGTTAGGCGAGGGAAGGAATGGTTAGGGTTAGGGTTAGGGTTAGGGTTAGGGTACAGGGTAAAAACCCATGCCCTCACCACCGCCTTGAATATCTCTGGCTAGGAAGGGTGTAGAGGGCTGAAATTTGGTGAGCGTGCTCCCGTCGTTGAGAGCTTTCCGACGAGGTGTCATTTGTGGGGCCGGGACCTCGGGAAGGTCATGACCCAAAATTGACCTTTTGCTCATCACCGGCTTGAATATTTCCATCTAGGAAAAGCCTATAGCGCTGAGATTCGGTGAGCCTGTTCCTCTCGCCGAGGGCTTTCCGCAGAGGGGTCGTGACGTCCGAGTGCGAGCCACGGTCCCGGAGTTGTGGTGAGTCGGGGGTCCCCATTGTAAGTCAATGGGGCGGGCCGAGGGGTGAAATTTGCCAGTGTTTCCGCCCCAAATCCACTCCAGGAAAGTGCTGGGAGCGCGCTGGCCATTTGAGTCGACGGACCCCTTTGAAAGGGTTTTATTGCAATACCCGGGCCGACCTGAAGGTGGCGCCTGTGGCGCGGAGCGCTTGAAACGGGTGGAGGGCCACGCGGGGTGTGCCGTGAGTGGGTTCGTCGAGTTTGGGCCTCCTCGGCGGCTCCTAGTGGAAGTCAGAGGGGACGGTCAGAAGTGGTTATAGGCTAGGGTTCGGTTTAGAGTTAGGTTACTCTGGTTAGGTTAGGCAATGGGAGGGATGGTTAAGGTTAGGTTAGTTAGGTTTTAAGGTTAGGTTTAAGGTTAAGGTTAGGCAAGGGAAGGGATGGTTAGGGTTAGGACGGAGGTTATGGCCCTGTCTCCCGAAGGAGACAGAGGGGCGTCTCCCCTTTGGGAAGACGGTTGCACGGGCCCTCCTCGGCTTCCTTCCCAAGTTCGTGTCCCAGGGTTGCGTGTGGACGCGAGTCCCAGCGACCTCTGGGCCAGTCATTCGCCATATCAGTGATATGAGGTAAGTATGTATTGTTTTTGTAGAAATTATTTTTTTGTTTGTTTTTTTAATTTTTTTATTTTTTAATTTTTTTATTGTTTTTTTACTTTTTTCGAAAAAATAAAAAATAAAAAATAAAAAATAAAATATAAATTCAAATAAGTGTGCAAAAAGACGACGTTTCGGCTCTAAATGAGCCTTCTTCAGGTCTTGCACACTTCAAAAAGGTCTGGCTTGTAGCTGTATGTAGTGACAGAGATGTTCTCTGGTTGCAGTCTGAGTGCAGAATGAGGGAAACAGAGCTGCCTGCTCCTTTATAAGCTTGCGCCGAAGCTCCGCCCCCTAAACTCCTATGTCGAACTTTCCAGCATACTGCCAAGACCAAAAACGAAACTTATAGATTTAACAAAAATAGAGCCTCCAAAAAATCTGAACTTGATATTAAATAAATTTATGGGGCTTATATGTCTATCTTGTGAAGTTTTATATTTTTTAGTAAATGGAAACTTAAGGTTCTATAGGTGTAAGTAAACCAACAATATGAGGTAAGTAAGAAAACAAATGGGGTAAGTATACCAACAATTAAGGTAAGTATCTTTGTAACTTTGATCAATATAATTGTTTTATGATGAACTGTATATTTTTGTAACTTTGAACAATTGTATATTTTTATGAATTGTATATTTTTTAGGATGAACTGTATATTTTTGTAACTTTGATGAATTGTATATTTTTTGTAACTTTGATGAATTGTATATATTTTTTTAACTTTGATGAATTGTATATTTTATATTTTAACCCTCGCTCCCCTATGAATTTATTATTTTAATTTTTAGAAGTCTGTCGTGAATTTTGTTATGGATTATTTGTCTCCTAGTCTGTTGGTTAGGGTTAGGTAAGGGGAGGGATGGTTAAGGTTAGGTGAGGGAAGGAATGGTTAAGGTTAGGGTTAGGGTTAGGTTAAGGTTAAGGTTAGGGTTAGGGTTAGGGTTAGGGTAGGGTTAGGGTTAGGGTTAGGGTTAGGGTTAGGGTTAGGGTTAGGGTAGGGTTTTTTTTTTTTTGTCTTTTATTTATCAAAAAATACAAAAGTTAAAAACAAAAATTGTTTTACATACATTCAAACCCAAATATTTCAAGCAAAATCATATTTCTAAACACAAATCATATCATTTACTGCTGATGACATAAATTTCCACCTTTGTTATTCTTAATACGTATAAACTCAAAAGGAAAATTGTTTTACATGCATTCAAACACAAATATTTTAAGCAAAATCATATTTCCAAAAAACAAATTATATTCATTTACGTCTGATAACATAAATTTTCAACTTTGTTATTTTTTAGACCTTCAAATTCAAAATACTAGTTATGATTTCCTGAACAAATGTCATATGCATTCATTTACAAAATTACATTTTTTTTTTTTTTTTTTTTTTTCCCACAAAAAAACCAAAAAGTTAGAAGAAAAAAAATACTTATACTTATATACATTCAACACCCATTTTTTAAGTAAACTCATATTTCCCAAGAACAAATTATATAATTTACCGCTTTTTAACATAAATTTCCAACTTTGTCATTTCTAAAGACCTTCAAACCCAAAATACTGGTTATTATTTCCTGGACAGATGTCAGATGCATTCATTTACAAAGAAATGTTTTAGCTTTTCTTACCTAAAGTTGTTTTCTTTACTCTTATGTTATTTTGTCTCATTCACTTTCTTTTAGCTTTTTTGTTTTTCAAAGTCCATTTGTTTCTTTGTCTTCTTTTCTTTTCTTAGTCTGTACATTGTCCATTGTGGTTGTCTCTGATTTAAAAGTTCAAGTCTAATTGTTCTTGCAGGGTGACCGTGATGAAAGTGTTATGGGCCTGAAAACTGGCCAGAAAGCGGTCCCGAGAATGAATGTACAAGTGTGTAAGGTTTGTCCTTACCAGTCCTTTGTAAATTGTCCAATGCTCCACTGTTCTCTTCTCATGTAGGTGTATGTTCCGTACCAAAAGTGTGGTGTGTCTTGCTATGGCTAGCAAGAGGTTTATGGCTGTTGTGTTTATTCCAGGTTGTTTTGGAATCCCAAATAAAAGAAGCCATATTCCTTCTAGGGTTCTGCCCTGTGTCGTCAGTGGGGGCAGTTTTTGGCCAAATCTCCTTGCCAGGAGGTCCTCCAGTCGGGTCCAGAAAATCTTGACGACCGGGCAGAGAACCATGAGGTGTAGTAGATCCTCTGGGGGTCCACTGCACACAGGGCACTCTCTGCCGTACTCCTCGGGGTGAAATCTGTGTAGTTGTGTGCATGTGTATATTATTCTGTGTCTTAATTTGAAGTCAGTGTTACTGACTGCTGGTGATGTGTACCAATTCCAAATGTGAGCCCAGATGGATGCTGTGTTGTGTGCCGGGAATGTTTGTGTCCATGTGTGTTCAGCGGCTGGTCTCCTGAAAATTTTGGCCAATAGTACCTCGTATGCTTGTTTTGTTGTAATTCTACTTAGATTGATTTTTTTACCGTTTGTTGTTATTGCAAAGTCTAATCTTGGCCTCTCCCCCTTGTCTGTTCTGGATGCTGAGTTTTTCAGCGTTTGACCCCACTTGGCTTTGATTGTGTCCTTTACCTTTTGTATTATCCCTTGCACTGAGTTTTTCCTGAAATTTACTTTTGCTGTGTTGAAGCTTAACCTTATTTTGTTTATGTCAAAATCTCCTTTGGTGTCAAAAACGTCTTTTAAAACCTTTAGTCCTGCCTTCTCGTATAATCCGCTGTGTATCATGTCTCTCTTGTTTGAGTGTTGTTTGAGTATGTCCGGGTTAAATCTCAACGGCAGCGAGCCAAGCTGTGATGAGGTGGATATTATTGCCTCTGCTTGCTGCCTGATGTCCTGCCAAGCTCCCCAGACCTCCCTCTCAAACCCACCTAGTTTGCTTCCTTCGTTTCGTGGTAGTTGTTGACATAGGTTGTATGTGCCATATTCTGATATGCTTTGGATATTTTTTTCTAGGAAGTGTTTCCATGGGGCTTCGCATGTGGTATTGAGCATTTTGCCCAGCAGCTTTATTCTTAGTGCTTGTTTTTTTGTTGCTATGTGATTTAGATTTAATCCCCCCTCTTTTTCCTTTCCTATGATTGTCATTATTGCAATTTGCCCCCTATCCCTTTTCCACAAAAAATTATTGATGAGCTGATTGAATTTTTTCGTTACTTCGTCCGGCATTTCACATACTGTCAACACATGTATTATTTTTGATGTGCATAGCGCATTGAACACTAATACTCTTCCTTTTGTTGTTAGCTGTCTTGTCTTCCATGAGTTTAGTGTCTTTTCTACTTTTTGTATTAATTCTTCCCACCTTTTCCCACTGCACTGCTCTTCCTCTTTCCCCATTAGCACCCCCAAGACTTTGTATGCACCTGTCGCTTTTTTCAGATTCCATTGGTTTGTTTCTTCCTTTGTTGTGCCACAAAAGGCGATTTGTGTTTTTTCAAAGTTTACTTTTGCCCCTGATGCCATACAGTATGTATTTAATTCTTGTATTGCTGTATTTAAACTGTCCATATCTTTTACTGTCAGGTTTGTGTCGTCTGCATATTGGAGTATTTTGTATTTTTCCCCATTGGGCACTTCTATTCCATGTATGTTTTGGTTTTTCTTTATCATTTCTGCCAGTGGTTCAGCTGCTAGACTGTATAATAGTGAGGACAGGGGACATCCCTGTCTTACTGATCTTTCTAAAGGAAATGTTTTAGTCAAAAAACCATTGCATTTTATTTTGCTCTTTGCACCTTTGTAAAGCATTTTTAGCCAGTTTATGAATTTTTTCCCAAAATTAAATTTTTCCAAAACCTCCCATAAAAACTCATGTTCTACCCTATCAAAAGCTTTGCTAAAGTCTATACTTACATGTATCCCTGCTGTGTCGTGCATGTGTTTTAGAATATACTTCATGGATAGTGTGGTGTCTGAAATGTCCTCCTGGTATACTGTATGCCTGTGTGTTTGATACTATTTTACCTATTACTCTCTTTAGTCGGTTTGCCAATACCTTTGCCAAGATTTTATAGTCTACATTGAGTAAGCTTATGGGTCTGTAATTTTCAAGTTTTGTCACTTCACCTTTTTTAAAAATGAGGGTCACTACACTGGTTGCGAATGATGTTGATATTCTGTTTTCTTTCTCTATATCTGTATATACGTTATGTAAAATTGGTACTATCTGATGTAAAAATCTTTTAAAGAATTCTGCTGTCAGGCCATCAGCTCCTGGGCTTTTGTTGTTATTGAGGCTTTTTATTGCTGTTTCCAGCTCGTTTTTAGATATAGGGGCGTCACACGCCTCCGCGTCCCCCTCTTCCAGTTTCCTGTCTAGAGCCCCTATTGCTGTGCTCCGGTGAGTTTTTGATGTGCCCTGTGAACTGAATAAATTTGCATAAAAAGTCCCTGTCTCTTCTAGAATGTCTTCTATTTCTATTTTTTCTTGTCCTGTGCTGCTGCTTATTAATTTTTGTATGTATTGTTGTGTTTGTCGATGTTTTTCTAATCCAAAAAAGAACGCTGTTGATCTTTCTCCTTCTACTGTGTATTGTGCTTTTGCTCTTATCATTGCTCCCTTACATCTGTCTGTTTCTTTTTGCTCCAATTTTGCTTTAAGTGTTTGATATTCTTCATTTGCCTCCCCCCCATTTTCCTCCATTTTTTCACTTAGCGTTAGTAATCTTTCTCTCATTTTTTCTTCTTCCCTGTTTTCTCTCCATCTCTTTTCTTTGCTGAAATTAATGGCTATCTTTTTTATTCTTGTTTTTGTTTCCTCCCACCACTCGATTGTGCTTTTTTGTCCCTCCCTCTCCCTCTCCAGGTTTTTGAACAGTTTTTCTATCTTTTTGATGAATAATTTTTCTTCTAATAAGGAGTTGTTTAACACCCACAGCCCTCCATTTCTTCTTGCCCCCGAGATTATTAGTTTTACCTCCAGCCGAGCGTGGTCACTTAAGCTAGACCATGTGTATTTTGCCTGTCCCAGTACACGTACTAGGTTTGCTGAAATTAAGCATAGGTCAATCCTTGATTGCTTTAAGATTCCTGTCATCACCTGTCTTCTTGAGAATGCTTGTTTATTTAAGTTTTGGCTTCTCCATGCATCGATTAAGCCTGTGCTGCTCATTATGTTTTGTAACTCTGTTCTGCATGTGTCATATTTGTATGTGTTGTTTTTGCTTAAGTCCAATTTGCTGAGTGTGGTGTTAAAATCTCCTATTATAATTGTTTTTTCATCAATAAAGCTTGCTAGATGTATGAAAAAGGCCCTTCTTTCTATTTCATCATTAGGTGCATATATATTAATTAGCCTTAGTTTAGTTTGTCCTGTAAAGTCTAGGACTAATAAGCGCCCCTGTGAGTCTGAGTGTGACAAGACTGGGGTCCCTAAGAGACCTGGTTTTATTATTATTGCCACACCTCTTGATTTTGCAGTCCCTAGAGCTGCAAAAACTGTCCCCACCCGCATGGCTTCTACAGCCTGTACATGCTTCTGCTCCCACCATGTTTCCTGGAGACATAGAATGTTCCATCTGTGTCCATGCAGAATGCTGTATGTTTTAATTTGACTACGTAGTCCTCGGGCGTTTACGGAGACGAGGGACTGAGTCATGCTAAGGGGCTGCGAGAGTTATCACCTAAATCTTATTTGTGTTTCTTTGTGGCTTTCCTCCTCCCTTCATTTTCAGAGTGTCTTTTCTTTATCTCAGTTGTCTCTGAGTCCATAGGCACTGATTCTGCCTCTGTTTCGCGTGTGTTTGCAGCGGCAGATGGAACTGGACCTATACGTACTGGCGCTGGGATTTGAGCCCTTGACATATGTGCAATGCGTACATTGCATTGCTCCATTTGCACTACGGGGTATTTTTCCCCAGGTGCTTTTTCCACCTCAGTGCTCGATTTTCCCTCCGTGTCATTTTGCTCATTTTCTTCCTCAGCCCTGTCCTTTAGTTCCAGGCTTTTGCTTCTGCTCGGTCTGGGAGTCCGACCCCCTTCCGGAGCCGGCCCCCCCCGTCCGGGGGTAGTACGTGGTACCGGTCCAACGTCCCCCCCCTTCCCGGGTTCAACCTCTGCCGCTGCGGCCTTAGGGGTAGAGCTCTGTTTGGCCCCCCCCCCCTGGTTAGGAGTCAGGCGAGAAGCTGTCTCACTGCCCCGCTCCTGTACAGGCGCCCCCACACGTCTGAGCGCAGTGCTCATCTCTGCCACTTCATCACTGAATAGGTCTGGATACACCAGATCCTCCTCTTGTACTAAACCCCCGCTGTTTTCCCTCCTCTCTTCCAGCCCCTCGCATGTGTTTAGGTCCTTCGCTCCGTGAGCCCGTGTATTAAAAGTAGTATTGTTTTGATTGTGTGATTTTAGCCCTGTGCACTCTCTTGCGTAGTGTCCCTGCCCCCCACACGTCCTGCATTTAAACTCTGGGCAGTCTCTGTACACATGGTCTGGCTGTAAGCACCCTCTACACACTTTAACCTGCCTGTCGTGTAACACTCTAAAGAATTCTGGACCAGCCGCTGTGATAAAACGTGCGGAGTACGGCAGTGATTTAACTGTGTCAGTGAATTTTACCTTCAGATATCTGGTCCCGTCTGCCACGTCCGTTCCTGCCCACACTCTCCGCCGCACTCTGGAGACCGCCGTGACGCCCCAGGCTTTCAGCTTGTCCAAAATCTCGCTGTCTTCAATGTACACTGGCAGTCCCATAAACGACACGACCAGCTCGTCCGAAGTGATCTCCTTCCCGTGAATCTTGGCTTCACCAACTCGAAACCCGTCCAAAAGCTTGTCTTTCGCTTGTGAATTTGAGACTGTCACTTCATATTTGTCTGTGTTTATCATTCGGCAGCCCGTGATGTTGCCGCACACTCCCTTGGCGGCTCTGATTAATTCCATCGCTGATACGTCCCCTCCTACAATGTCCAGCACTACTGTCATCTTCTTCTCATATGTGTTTGTGTTCAGATTTTCCGCTCTGTCTGTCTTCTTTCTTTCTGCATCGTTGTTTCCCGTTCTTTTTACTGTTGTGCCTTTCTCTGCTCCCGTTTCCGTGTTCGTCTCCATTTCCTGCTCCATTCCTCGTCCCTCTGAGCCTCCGCTCATTTTAAACAAAACTTAAAGCGCTCCTCCACAGCAAACAGTGCTGGGAGGAGGTAAAAACACTTTAAACACAAAATAAACTTAAAGAGCAGCTTCAAAAACGCTGTATAGTCCTAAATAATTTAAGTTTTTCTCCGACAGCTCCCGCACACACACGTCTCACACAGCCACAAGGTGCCTGCAATCAAAAGGGGCGGGGTACAGGGTAAAAACCCATGCCCTCACCACCGCCTTGAATATCTCCGGCTAGGAAGGGTGTAGAGGGCTGAAATTTGGTGAGCGTGCTCCCGTCGTTGAGAGCTTTCCGACGAGGTGTCATTTGTGGGGCCGGGACCTCGGGAAGGTCATGACCCAAAATTGACCTTTTGCTCATCACCGGCTTGAATATTTCCATCTAGGAAAAGCCTATAGCGCTGAGATTCGGTGAGCCTGTTCCTCTGGCCGAGGGCTTTCCGCAGAGGGGTCGTACGTCCGAGTGCGAGCTACGGTCCCGGAGTTGTGGTGAGTCGGGGGGTCCCCATTGTAAGTCAATGGGGGCGGGCCGGAGGGGTGAAATTTGCCAAAGTGTTTCCGCCCCAAATCCACTCCAGGAAAGTGCTGGGAGCGCGTTTGGGCCATTTGGAGTCGACGGGACCCCCTTTGAAAGGGTTTTATTGCAATACCGGGCCGACCTGAAGGTGGCGCTGTGGCGCGAGCGCTTGAACGGGTGGAGGGCCACGCGGGGGTGTGCCGTGAGTGGGTTCGGTCGAGTTTGGGCCCTCGGCGGGCTCCTAGTGGAAGTCAGAGGGGAGGGTCAGAAGTGGTTATAGGCTAGGTTTAGGTACATGGGACGGGCGTAGCCCCGGCACGGCGGCTACCCCTAAAGCGGCCACGGGCTTTCCAGCGGTACCAAGCACGTGTCACTAGGACCTTGGGTCGGCGAGATACGGGCAAGTCCGGGTCCCCATTGTAAGTCAATGGGGGCGGTGCCGGAGGGGTGAAATTTGCCAAAGTGTTTCCGCCCCAAATCCACTCCAGGGAAAGTGCTGGGGAGCGCGTTTGGGCCATTTAGTCGACGGACCCCCTTTGAAAGGGTTTTTGCAATACCCTGGCCGACCTGAAGGTGGCGCTGTGGCGCGGGAGCGCTTGAAACGGGTGGAGGGCCACGCGGGGGTGTGCCGTGAGTGGGTTCGGTCGAGTTTGGGCCCTCGGCGGGCTCCTAGTGGAAGTCAGAGGGCAGGGTCAGAAGTGGTTATAGGCTAGGGTTCGGTTTAGAGTTAGGGTTACTCTGGTTAGGGTTAGGCAATGGGAGGGATGGTTAAGGTTAGGGTTAGGGTTAGGGTTAGGGTTAGGGTTAGGGTTAGGGTTAGGGTTAGGACGGAGGTTATGGCCCTGTCTCCCGAAGGAGACAGAGGGGCGTCTCCCCTTTGGGAAGACGGTTGCACGGGCCCTCCCTCGGCTTCCTTCCCCCCAAGGGTTAGGGTTAGGTTTGAAGGTAAGTAGTCAGTCCCCGTAAAGGGACTAGACAAAGT
This sequence comes from Perccottus glenii, assembly GCA_024416835.2. NCBI lineage: Eukaryota > Metazoa > Chordata > Actinopteri > Gobiiformes > Odontobutidae > Perccottus > Perccottus glenii. The sequence continues at coordinate 263,725 of JALDQB020000062.1, forward strand.
GCACGGTTAGGGTTAGGTTTGAAGGTAAGTAGTCAGTCCCCGTAAAGGGACTAGACAAAGTGCACGGGCCCTCGTCAACAGTCCCTGGGTCCCGAGAGCAAGGTTTTGCTTTTGTATATTTTTCTTTTTTTGAAGTTTTTTGTTTTACTATTTTTTTAGTTTTTTAATTTTATCTTTTCTCCCCTTTTTTTAGGTTGCATGCAGATAGACAGTGGCTTTGACAACGTTTACCTTTCTTTTGTCTTCATCAGGTCTTGCCTACTGTCTGATGGGGACTGAGAGGACTTGCTCAGTGGAGCTGCTTTTATACCCTCACTGGCAGGCGGAGCCTATTTGGTCACATGATGCGGGCTTTTGAGAGTTTTTGTTAACGTGACATGTTGCCCCATGAAATAAAATGCCCTTATCCATGATTTTTAATTTATTGGTAGAAGCATTTTGTTCTACTTGTGGTCTTATATTAATTTTAATTTTGTGGCAGAAGCATTTTGTCCTGCAGTGCTCAAATTGTGGCAGAAGCATTTTGTCCTCACGAAGACCAATATCCAACTCACGTAGAAGCATTTTGTTCTACGGTCTCTGGTTAAGGTTAGGGCCAGGTCCCACTCAGGTTAAGGTTAGGGCCAGGGATCCATATCGGGTTATCAAAAAATTAGGGTATCCCAGGTACTGAAGGAGGCACTGGCTGGTTAGGTTTGAAGGTAAGTAGTCAGTCCCCGTAAAGGGACTAGACAAAGTGCACGGGCCCTCGTCAACAGTCCCTGGGTCCCAGAGCAAGGTTTTGCTTTTGTATATTTTTCTTTTTTTGAAGTTTTTGTTTTACTATTTTTTTAGTTTTTAATTTTATCTTTTCTCCCCTTTTTTTAGGTTGCATGCAGATAGACAGTGGCTTTGACAACGTTTCGACCTTTCTTTTGTCTTCATCAGGTCTTGCCTACTGTCTGATGGGGACTGAGAGGACTTGCTCAGTGGAGCTGCTTTTATACCCTCACTGGCAGGCGGAGCCTATTTGGTCACATGATGCGGGCTTTCGCTTTTGAGAGTTTTTGTTAACGTGACATGTTGCCCCATGAAATAAAATGCCCTTATCCATGATTTTTAATTTATTGGTAGAAGCATTTTGTTCTACTTGTGGTCTTATATTAATTTTAATTTTGTGGCAGAAGCATTTTGTCCTGCAGTGCTCAAATTGTGGCAGAAGCATTTTGTCCTCACGAAGACCAATATCCAACTCACGTAGAAGCATTTTGTTCTACGGTCTCTGGTTAAGGTTAGGGCCAGGTCCCACTCAGGTTAAGGTTAGGGCCAGGGATCCATATCGGGTTATCAAAAAATTAGGGTATCCCAGGTACTGAAGGAGGCACTGGCTGGTTAGGTTTGAAGGTAAGTAGTCAGTCCCGTAAAGGGACTAGACAAAGTGCACGGGCCCTCGTCAACAGTCCCTGGGTCCCAGAGCAAGGTTTTGCTTTTGTATATTTTTCTTTTTTGAAGTTTTTGTTTTACTATTTTTTAGTTTTTAATTTTATCTTTTCTCCCCTTTTTAGGTTGCATGCAGATAGACAGTGGCTTTGACAACGTTTCGACCTTTCTTTTGTCTTCATCAGGTCTTGCCTACTGTCTGATGGGGACTGAGAGGACTTGCTCAGTGGAGCTGCTTTTATACCCTCACTGGCAGGCGGAGCCTATTTGGTCACATGATGCGGGCTTTCGCTTTTGAGAGTTTTGTTAACGTGACATGTTGCCCCATGAAATAAAATGCCCTTATCCATGATTTTTAATTTATTGGTAGAAGCATTTTGTTCTACTTGTGGTCTTATATTAATTTTAATTTTGTGGCAGAAGCATTTTGTCCTGCAGTGCTCAAATTGTGGCAGAAGCATTTTGTCCTCACGAAGACCAATATCCAACTCACGTAGAAGCATTTTGTTCTACGGTCTCTGGTTAAGGTTAGGGCCAGGTCCCACTCAGGTTAAGGTTAGGGCCAGGGATCCATATCGGGTTATCAAAAATTAGGGTATCCCAGGTACTGAAGGAGGCACTGGCTGGTTAGGTTTGAAGGTAAGTAGTCAGTCCCGTAAAGGGACTAGACAAAGTGCACGGGCCCTCGTCAACAGTCCCTGGGTCCCAAGAGCAAGGTTTTGCTTTTGTATATTTTTCTTTTTTTGAAGTTTTTGTTTTACTATTTTTTTAGTTTTTAATTTTATCTTTTCTCCCCTTTTTTTGTTGCATGCAGATAGACAGTGGCTTTGACAACGTTTCGACCTTTCTTTTGTCTTCATCAGGTCTTGCCTACTGTCTGATGGGGACTGAGAGGACTTGCTCAGTGGAGCTGCTTTTATACCCTCACTGGCAGGCGGAGCCTATTTGGTCACATGATGCGGGCTTTCGCTTTTGAGAGTTTTTGTTAACGTGACATGTTGCCCCATGAAATAAAATGCCCTTATCCATGATTTTTAATTTATTGGTAGAAGCATTTTGTTCTACTTGTGGTCTTATATTAATTTTAATTTTGTGGCAGAAGCATTTTGTCCTGCAGTGCTCAAATTGTGGCAGAAGCATTTTGTCCTGCGAAGACCAATATCCAACTCACGTAGAAGCATTTTGTTCTACGGTCTCTGGAGGTTAGGGCCAGGTCCCACTCAGGTTAAGGTTAGGGCCAGGGATCCATATCGGGTTATCAAAAAATTAGGGTATCCCAGGTACTGAAGGAGGCACTGGCTGGTTAGGTTTGAAGGTAAGTAGTCAGTCCCCGTAAAGGGACTAGACAAAGTGCACGGGCCCTCGTCAACAGTCCCTGGGTCCCAAGAGCAAGGTTTTGCTTTTGTATATTTTTCTTTTTTTGAAGTTTTTTGTTTTTTAATTTTATCTTTTCTCCCCTTTTTTTAGGTTGCATGCAGATAGACAGTGGCTTTGACAACGTTTCGACCTTTCTTTTTGTCTTCATCAGGTCTTGCCTACTGTCTGATGGGGACTGAGAGGACTTGCTCAGTGGAGCTGCTTTTATACCCTCACTGGCAGGCGGAGCCTATTTGGTCACATGATGCGGGCTTTCGCTTTTGAGAGTTTTTGTTAACGTGACATGTTGCCCCATGAAATAAAATGCCCTTATCCATGATTTTTAATTTATTGGTAGAAGCATTTTGTTCTACTTGTGGTCTTATATTAATTTTAATTTTGTGGCAGAAGCATTTTGTCCTGCAGTGCTCAAATTGTGGCAGAAGCATTTTGTCCTGCGAAGACCAATATCCAACTCACGTAGAAGCATTTTGTTCTACGGTCTCTGGTTAAGGTTAGGGCCAGGTCCCACTCAGGTTAAGGTTAGGGCCAGGGATCCATATCGGGTTATCAAAAAATTAGGGTATCCCAGGTACTGAAGGAGGCACTGGCTGGTTAGGTTTGAAGGTAAGTAGTCAGTCCCCGTAAAGGGACTAGACAAAGTGCACGGGCCTCGTCAGCAGTCCCTGGGTCCCAAGAGCAAGGTTTTGCTTTTGTATATTTTTCTTTTTTGAAGTTTTTGTTTTACTATTTTTTTAGTTTTTAATTTTATCTTTTCTCCCTTTTTTTAGGTTGCATGCAGATAGACAGTGGCTTTGACAACGTTTCGACCTTTCTTTTTGTCTTCATCAGGTCTTGCCTACTGTCTGATGGGGACTGAGAGGACTTGCTCAGTGGAGCTGCTTTTATACCCTCACTGGCAGGCGGAGCCTATTTGGTCACATGATGCGGGCTTTCGCTTTTGAGAGTTTTTGTTAACGTGACATGTTGCCCCATGAAATAAAATGCCCTTATCCATGATTTTTAATTTATTGGTAGAAGCATTTTGTTCTACTTGTGGTCTTATATTAATTTTAATTTTGTGGCAGAAGCATTTTGTCCTGCAGTGCTCAAATTGTGGCAGAAGCATTTTGTCCTGCGAAGACCAATATCCAACTCACGTAGAAGCATTTTGTTCTACGGTCTCTGGTTAAGGTTAGGGCCAGGTCCCACTCAGGTTAAGGTTAGGGCCAGGGATCCATATCGGGTTATCAAAAAATTAGGGTATCCCAGGTACTGAAGGAGGCACTGGCTGGTTAGGTTTGAAGGTAAGTAGTCAGTCCCCGTAAAGGGACTAGACAAAGTGCACGGGCCCTCGTCAACAGTCCCTGGGTCCCAAGAGCAAGGTTTTGCTTTTGTATATTTTCTTTTTGAAGTTTTTGTTTTACTATTTTTTTAGTTTTTTAATTTTATCTTTTCTCCCCTTTTTTTAGGTTGCATGCAGATAGACAGTGGCTTTGACAACGTTTCGACCTTTCTTTTGTCTTCATCAGGTCTTGCCTACTGTCTGATGGGGACTGAGAGGACTTGCTCAGTGGAGCTGCTTTTATACCCTCACTGGCAGGCGGAGCCTATTTGGTCACATGATGCGGGCTTTCGCTTTTGAGAGTTTTTGTTAACGTGACATGTTGCCCCATGAAATAAAATGCCCTTATCCATGATTATTAATTTATTGGTAGAAGCATTTTGTTCTACTTGTAGTCTTATATTAATTTTAATTTTGTGGCAAG